>JZKD02S1212437.1:1720381-1737124 GCA_000966675.3 Picea glauca | reverse complement strand
AAAATAAAAAATAAAATTTTAATTGTTTGGAAATTTTAATTTAATTTAATTTTAATTTAAAAAAAATAAAATTATTTATGTATAATTAACTTACTTATAAAATTGAATATTCAAAATTTAAATATTAATTCAATACAAAACACTTACTACTTATTATTAGATCTAAAAAACATATAATTTAAAAAAAAAAATTCTAATTCAAAAAATTCAACTAATTAAACACATATATAGTATATTTTTTCATTATAACTTGATAACCAAAACTAATACAATGAAGTTACCATCATAAAATTCAATCATTATATTTAATTGCTCAATACTATACTTTGATTTTGCCCTTTTAGAAGAAACATTAGCTTTCACATTTTTATTTTTTTTTAATTAAAACTATTGAAAATATTTGAAAAGTGAAAAATGTTTGAAAAATTAGAAAATAGTATCCAATACCCATCCAAGAAGTGGTCTATTGGATCAAATATAAAGCAATAATGTAAGTGTGAGATATTTATAAATACATCATACATGGTAGTGATATATAAATAATAATAATTATGTCGAAGGCATATCTTAGTGTTACCTTTTGTAGAAAACCTGTCAACATATTGACAGGTTTTAAGAAACAACTATCACTGTTCACATATACCATTCTTTACCCATCTGTCATCACCTTTAACGTAAACTATACCATTCTTTACCCATCTGTCATCACCTTTAACGTAAACTATACCATTCTTTACCCATCTGTCATCACCTTTAACGTAAACTATACCATTCTTTACCCATCTATCATCACCTTTAACTTAAATTGTGAGTACATTGATAACTTCACTAAAAATGTGGTAGCTCGTTGGTCAATTCATGTCAGTAACCAGCCCCGCCTAAATTGATGGTTGACATGGAAATTTGTTCTTATTATACCTGCCTAACATGCGATCGAAGAATATGGTAGCCCACAATGTTATTCCCATTAAGTGGGTTCAAACATTCATGTGCATATAATGACATGGTCACTATAATTAGGCGTCATACGACACATGGTTATTTTAAACTACATGTCTCATTCGTACCATCCCACAGTGACAGATCTATCTGGTCCACATGCACGAAATCAATATACATTGCTTAAAATATACATTTCATATTGTGCTACAATATCAAGTTATACGGTAGAATTGAAGGCATTTTCACTCTAATATTTACTGATCAGTGCATAATATTTATTGTTTTAAACTGTTCTCATTCTTTTAAGTGTAAAAGTAGTTATTAGTCCATGTCGTAGGCATAGAGGGACTATAGTGATCAATAATTCATTGACTTCGTATTAGTTTGTCCTTTGACCACAAATATTTGCATAATATCTATTCTTGGAGCTAGGGAACTAAAAACATTGTTTTTTATATAATAAAAAGTACCATATATGTAATGATCTAATTGGATAACATATTGGAGGTCTTATTGTTGGCTTTGCTATTCCCAATGTTTTATATGTTAGCATATCCAAACTTTTTGATCATATACCGTCTTTTTGAATCAAATATTTTTCTTATGCATTGCTTGAAGGTGGATTAATGCTAGCATTAGTTCGAATGTTTGTCTTAGCATTTCCTACTAGCTAAATTTATCAAAATGTTTGATATGCTAGCATATCCAAAGTTTGTCCTTCGAATACATTCTCTATTGTTCGAACTATTGTTACTAATTTTATTTTATAATAAATTATAATAATGTTTTTTGGTACGTAAGAGACCTACCACACTGCATTCTTTCTTAAATGTTTATGGAGCATTTCTAACATACTTAAATTTTTACCTAATAGGCTTTGCAGCGTTAAATGTTTACTTTGCTTTGCAGTCAATTTGCGCAATATTGTACTTCAACGACATTGTTGGTTCATTGGTTCATGCTTGCTTCTTGCATCTCCATTGATTTCTTATTTTCCTATTGTTGTTGTTCTTGTTTGCCTATTCATCTTGTTGCAGTTTGCACGTTTGGGGTTATGCAATCATGATTGCAACTGCGACATTCCTGATCAACGGGTTGGTGCTTGTTTCTTTGTTCATTGGATGCTGCTTATTGTTGTTTGATTCAACTTTGCAGGGTTCGGGTCCTGCGGTTGCAGTTGGGCCTTTTAGTGCTTCTTAACCGGGTTATTATTTGTTGCTTGCTCTTGTTTGCTTAAGATTTGCAATGTTGGGGTGTTGCATCTGTAGTTGGATCTATTGTTACATTGTTTTGTAGTTAGCTCCCCATAAAATACTATTAAGATAAAATAACATACAAAATTTTGCAGTTGATGTAAATTGCATCTCTTACAGCTTCAACCAGAGTTTGTCGAGCTCCAACTATATTTCATAGTTGGTGATGCTTTTCCCATGGTTTATGTCTTACTATGGTTTCATAGTTATGAGATTAAGTGTTGATGTCTGAGCGATATAATTATTCTCTCCCTTTTTTTTCCTCTTGTAAACTTTCCCATTTTTTACCTTTTGTTCTTCTGCTCTATTATGCGTTTCTAGTTCTATACTTTCTCACGTTTCTGTTCTCCTGGGTTTCCGGTGTGGCGAACTGACAAATCGTTATCTCCATCTACATATTCACTTCACGATTTCGACTGACCGTCGTTCGGTTGCATACTTAGCCAATTTTATGAACACGGCTTCGCGGATAGGTGCTATTGAACTATGGTAACTGGTGTTCGATGTATACATATTGCACCAAAAACTTCCATGCTCTACAATTAGACCCCACACTCCTCGAACTCGCAACCCTGCCTCTGCCTACGACGAGTCTGTCTGTCGAGCCTGCCTTTCCATACTTAGTCGAGTTTTCAAAGTTTCGCGGGTTCACACATTCCCGAGTTCAGAAAAGTTTAAAAGCATTTTGTTGCTCCCCTCCATCCCCGCTACCTTCTGCCCTTCCCAATGGACATTAATTATGATTTCAAAAGTGACAACTGACAAGACAGGTTCAAAAAGATTGGATTTAATAATCGGAAAGCTCGAGGACATCTCCCATTAAAATGCATAGAGAGGCGAATATTATGGGATCTGATAAATTTTTTTGCTTGCATTTTGAATTTGCAAAAAAAAATATTGGCTCTTTTAGTTTTTTAAAGCCTTCATCATAGTAACAGTGAAATACTGTACTACCTCGATGCCATCCACGAACGTGTCATCAACAGAGGCCTTGATGTCATGTCCCTCTTTAATACTGTGCATATGTTAGATGTTGTCAGATTTGAGAATCTGCTCGAATATGGGAATGCTATTATGTGCTATTAGTCCCTATTCAGCACACATATTCAAAAATATTGGCATTAATAAGAGAAAATATCGAGGGCATATGTCATTAATACGAATTAAACCAAAATCTACAGAAGATCATATTCTCATCCTCTAGCGTTGCTTTTAAATGCTTATTTCCATTTCTCTCTATCATCAAAGGGTTGGGCTTTAGGGTGCCTTCGTTCTAATGTTCCTGGTCACGGACATGTAAGACAACTTAGAGATGCCATTGAGGCCCGAATGAAAGAAGAGGGACTAGTTTTATGTGATGTGAGCTTTGAGCCAAAAAAAAACTCTATTATCCAACAGAAACTCAGACAAGGAAAAAAAAAACAAACAAGTATCTTCTGGTTGGTGTTCTCCCTGTATTCGATGCTTTGGTTGGTTGAAAATCCTGCCTGGAGATTTGTTTGTTGATCTTCTTTGCTTTCTTGCTGGGAGTTGAAAGGTATTTTCAGGTCATGTGCAAAATGATCCTTCGTTGAAGTATATAGTTTCTTCCAACAACACAGATTTGGAAAGTGTATCGAATTTTGCAGAGCACACAAGAATTTGTCTTCATCAGAGGATTCACACTTACCGTGGCTTGAAAAATGTTCTATGATATTCAAAAACAACATGTAATATTACTCCACTCGTGAATGTACCCAGAAGCGGGTAAGAGAAACTGTATGGGTGGATAAAACGACATACTAAAATTACAGAAGTTTTTGTTTCAAAGTTTGTTGAGCTACTTTTGGGTGTGGTAATAGACTTGACAGAAAGCCACGTTCTTTGTCAAAGTTTGTCCACTTTCCTCTGGATGTAGTTACAGACTCCACATACAATCAACTGTCTATCGCTACTGCACATTTTTTATTTTACTTTTCCTATGCATATAACTGGATTATGGACTTTGCAACATTTTCTGAGGATTACTTTATACTACCACCTTCTGCAAGAGGTTTCGTGTGTTTAGGTAATGATTTGGTTTTTGAAAATCACCTTTTACTACCACCTTCATGCAATCATATTATTTCATTTTTTAGAAGAGACCTTAATGTAGTGGTGTGTTTCAAGATCTGTTTCAACCTAATGTCAATCTTTCTGTTGTTTCCCTTGCATTGGATGGGGAAAATGCATTTCTTCTGTTGCAGTCTATGCGATATTTGATAAAAAAAAATGTTCAAACCATATAATTTCTTTTTAAAAAAATATAGAACAATGTATTTTTTTTAACAGACGCATGTTTGAAAAGTTTTAGGCGTTGTTTGGGGTTCATGTCCTTCAAGGATGTTAAGTAATCATAAAATTGATATTGTTTGTGCCAATGCAATTGAGTCATCATCCACTATGGAAATTGCATTAGCACCACACTGTCAGATAATAGATGTCTGGCATGTGCCTAATGTCAAGGTCATTATCGCATAGGAAACCCAATGTCCAAATATTTATGGACTCAAACCAACATTGTAGATTTCATGAGAAAGCAACACTAAAGTCGATGTTCTTTGCAGGTCTGAT
This sequence comes from Picea glauca, assembly GCA_000966675.3. NCBI lineage: Eukaryota > Viridiplantae > Streptophyta > Pinopsida > Pinales > Pinaceae > Picea > Picea glauca. The sequence continues at coordinate 1,732,337 of JZKD02S1212437.1, read as the reverse complement.
AATCCTGCAGTTTAAGTACTTTGACAATGACAACCCTGCTTTTTCACCGCATTGTCGTAGTGCAGTTAGTAGCACTGTTCCCATTACCACTGCCAATGTCAATGTCTGAGGCCGAAGTTATCTGGAGCTTGGGGTCACCACCTATGTGGATGCCTGAACGTGAAACTACTTGGATCGAAAGTTGATTGTATGTCGAGTCTCTTGCTACATCCATAGGTCACTCAAGACTATTTGACATAGAAACTAGTTGTCTGTCAATTCTATTACAAATTTGGCATAAAACGTTATGTCATTTCAAAATATTGATTCAAACACCCATACAGTTTCTCACGTTGGTTGGTATCCAATTTTATAATTTCCTACTGAGTGTATTTGGGCATGGAGTAATATTTGGCGTCACTTCCAAACTTTCCAAGACTTTATGTGGGCTACCATGTTTTCCACCCCTACTACGAAAGATATATTCTGATGCAATTTGCAACATTTGATACACTTGCCAGACCTGTGCTACCGGAAGAAGTCATGTACTTCAACAAAAGAACATTTTGCAGGTGGCTTGGACATTCCTTCCAGTTTACTGTAATAAAACAAAGAACTTCAACATACAAATCTTCAAGCAGGCTTTTCAACCAAACAGATGATCGAATACAGGGAGAATAGAAGTCACAACATACTTGATTTTTTTTTGTCTTGACTTTTGTTGCCTAACAGGATTTGTTCCCCCCATAACTGACGTCACATAAAATGACTCCCTCGACTTTGAATTGGGCCTAAATCACATTTCTAGTTGTCTCGGATGTCAATGGTTAGGAACATTACAAGGAAGGAACCTTAAACCATAAGTTTTCGACGACAGAGGGAAATTAATACTTAACAAAGAATGGAATGTTGAATAAACAACCAATGCAAGCAGGCCATATCTAGAAGAGGCAAGCTATTCAAAAAATTGGGATAGATCTAGTTGGTAGCACCAATTAAGTCCAAGACCCAAAATTGATATTCAACTCGTTGTTTTTTACGAATCAAGCATTTGATTGTCAAGAAGACTGTCAACAAGCTTCATTATTGTACATATTTTTTATTGGTTGGAGGCAAGCCAAATCCCAGTCATTGTGGAAAATAATCTCAGTTGTATTTTGTAACCCATCTTATTTGAATATAGAATATTTGCGGTTTTATTTTTTTATGGTGTTTTCCAATCTCTGGTATTGCTTTTCATTTTATTTTGTACCTTTTTGTCTGTGTGTCGTTAAACATGGACGACAAGATTTTCTTTTTGTTGCCCAGTACTTCAATTTAAATAAATGATACTATGTTCGTTCCTTACATTTTACATGGAATAATAATTTGTCATAGGCCATACTTATGTGGCGCCAACCCTATACTTAAATAAAGAAATTGGAGGACCCATCCTGCTTTCATTCTTCGGGTCCCGTAAATAGAATGAATTAATGACTATTACAACAAGGAAACTCAAGTGTTGACTCCATGTTCCTATCCAATATCTTGCATATATTGCAACTTCTTCTATTTGATAATATCCATGCATATATACTAATATCAGTACTATTGGAATAAATATAAAAACTTTTTGTTGGCCAAAACTTAGCCAATTATCTAGCCACCGGGTCCTGGGTTTGCGGTATCCAACACCTATGTCCCATGTTCCGTCATATGCATCTTACAACCAAAGAACTTCCGTGATCTGCAATTTATGCTTTAACTAGTGAGAACTCACTAGGGGTTCGAAAATATTGGCATTAATAAAGGAACAATAGATTTTCTTCTGTGAGATACTTAGCCCTTTTCCCGTTTTCGTCTTCCCATCTATTATCGCTTTCTATTTATATACTTAGTCATATTTCTATGATCACGAGTTGCAGGGTTGGAAAGATGACATATCTTCATGTCCATATATATCCTCACATGATGAATCCGACTAACCGTTGTTCCTTTCCATACTTAGTCAATTTTATGGCCACGGTTGTCAGGTTGGCGCTTATGAACTTGACTGCTTATTGTTCTGTGATATACATCTTGCACTCAAAAGTTCCATGATCTACAATTCCACCACGGGCTCCTCATATACATTAACTTCTCTCAAAGTATCTGTCACTGCCTTCCATCCCCACTAACTTCACGTCCTTCCTAATATACATTAACTATGCTCTTACTAGTGACAAATGAACACACTGGTATGAAATAATTGGCACCCGGTCCTCCGCCATATACAAATTGAGTACCGGACTCCAACATCGTCCCCTCTTCTGTGTTACACATTATGCATTCAAATGTTGTGAGCTATAAAATTTGGTCGTCGGGGCCTCACGTCTTCTGGGGAGACCCTGTCACCCTATTTTGGATCCTCATATTGGCGGTTTCACGAAATCTCCAACTCCTAGTCATTGTTTCCTATTATGCCCATCCTTGTACTTCTTTCCAGATATGCAACACTAAAGGTTTAATACTAAAACTACATCATGCAACAACCATAAAGATCGTCATTAATAAGAAAAAGTATCGAGAACCTACCATCCCTTCAAAACTTGGCCATAAACCTGCAAAGAAGATATTGCCAGGTAATGGAAAAGCTATTACAAATTTCAATATATTAGCGAAAACAAGTCCCCACCAGCGTTTCCTTGTTCCATACTTGGACACTTTTTCGATTGCAGGTTCCCAAATTAATGGCCTCAAAATTGTGTTTCTAATCTTTCGCGAGTTGCAAACAATTCTCGGAGTTGCGCAATATACAATTTTTCTGCATAAATGTATAAAAACTCTTAATTTTTCCTCTTTCCCCCCCTCTATTATCCCTTTGTGGTTATATATTTATTCACATCTATATGATCACGGCCTCATGGATTCACAAATTGGCAACTCTTTATCTATATCTTCACACCATGAGCCCGACCGACCGTGGTCCCTTTCAATACTTAGTCAATTATCTGATCACTGAGTCCCAGGTTTGCGATATCCAACACTTATGTCCCCTGTTCCGTCATATACATCTTGCACCCAAAGAACTTTTGTGATCTGCAATTTATGCTTTTACTAGTGAGAACTCACCTGGGGTTTGAAAGGATTGGCATTAATAAATGAACAATAGATGTTGCTTATGGATTTCAACGAAATTTGCAAACCGAACAAGATCCTTCAAATTGGAAGATGATCTACATTTGGACTAGAAATAATCTATTAATATATATTAATATGAATACTATTGGAATAAATATAAACAATTTCTCTTAATTTTTCCTCTTTTCTCCCCCTCTATTATCCCTTTGTGGTTCTATATTTAGTTTCATCTATATGATCACGGCCTCCTCGATTCACAAATTGGCAACTCTTTATCTATATCTTCACACCATGAGCCCAATCGACCATGGTGCCTTTCAATACTTAGCCAATTATCTGATCATCGGGTCCCGGGTTTGCGTTATCCAACACTTATGTCCCTTGTTCCGTCATATACATATTGCACCCAAAGAACTTTCGTGATCTGCAATTTATGTTTTTACTAGTGAGAAATCACCAGAGGTTCGAAAGGATTGGCATTAATAAATGAACAATAGCTGTTCTTCTGTGAGATACTTAGCCCTTTTTCCCTTGTCTTCTTCCCGTGTATTATCCCTTTCTAGTTATATACTTAGTCACCTTTCTATGATCGCGGGTTCTAGCGTTGGTGGGCTGACATATCTTCATCTCCATCTATATCCTCACATGACAAATCCGACCGACCGTTGTTCCTTTCCATACTTAGTCAATTTTATGCCTGTGATTGTCGGGTTGGCACTTTCGAACTCTGTTGCTTCTTGTTCTGTGATATACATCTTGCACTCAAAATTTTCGTGATCTACAATTCCATTGTAGACTCAGCCCTTTTTCCCTTTTCTTCTTTCCGTGTATTATCTCTTTCTGGTTATATAATTAGTATCCTTTCTATGATCGCGGGTTCCAATGTTGGTGGGCTGACATATCTTCATCTCCATCTATATCCTCACATGACGAATCCAACCAACCATTTTTCCTTTCCATACTTAGCCAATTTTATGGACGCGGTTGCTGAGTTGGTGCTTTCAAACTCTGTTTCTTCTTGTCCCGTGATATACATCTTTCACTCAAAACTTTTGTGATATACAATTCCACCGCAGACTCCTCGAACTTGCAATATTCACTCTACCATGGTTCACAATTGTTTCAAAGTATCTGTCGTTGCCTTTCATCCCCACTAACTTCCTATCCTTCCTAATATACATTAGTTATGCTCTTACTAGTGACAACTGAACACACTGGTACAAAATAGTTGGCATCTGACCCTCCTCAATATACAAATTGACTACCAGATTCCAACGTCGTCCCCTCTTCCGTGTTACAGATTATGCATTCAAATGTTCCGAGTGATAGAATTTGACCGTCGGGGCCTCATGTCTTCTGGGGAGACCTTGTCACCCTATTTTGGATCCTCGTGTTGACGGTTTCACGAAATCTCCAATCCTTAGTCACTATTTCGGGTTGGCGCTTTTGAACTCTGTTGCTTCTTATTCCGTGATATACATCTTGCACTCCAAATTTTTGTGGTCTACAATTCCACTGCGGGATCCTTAGCCCTTTTTCCCTTTTCTTCTTCCTTTGTATTATCTCTTTCTGGTTATATACTTAGTCTCCTTTCTATGATCACGGGTTCCAACATTGGTGGGATGACATATCTTCATCTCCATATATATCCTCACATGATGAATATGACTGACCGTTGTTCCTTTCCATACTTAGCCAATTTTATGGCTGCAGTTGTCAGGTTGGCGCTTTTGAACTCTGCTTCTTCTTGTTCCATTATATACATCTTGCACTCAAAACTTCTGTGATCTACAATTCCACTGCGAACTCCTCGAACTCACAATATTCACTCTACCACAGTTCACAAATGTTTCAAAGTATCTGTCGCTGCCTTCCATCCCCACTAACTTCTTGTCCTTCCTAATATACATTATTTATGCTCTTACTAGTGACAATTGAACACAGTGGTATGAAACAGTTGGCATTCGACACTCTGCAATATACAAATTGACTACCGGATTCAGACATCGTCCCCTCTTTTGTGTTACAGATTATGCATTCAAATGTTCCGAGCAATATAATTTGACCGTCGAGGCCTCACGTCTTCTGGGGAGACCTTGTCACCCTATTTTGGATCCTCATGTTGACAGGTTCATGAAATATCCAATTCTTAGTTACTGTTTCCTATTACGGTCATCTCCGTACTTCTTTCCAAATATGAAACACCAAAATTTTAATACTAAAATGCCATCATGCAACAACTGTAACGATCGTCATTAATAAGTCGGAGTCTCAAGGACTAACCATCCCTATAGAACTTGTCAAGAAACATGCAAAGAAGATCTTCCCAACTAAAATTTCAATATATTAGCGAAAACAAGTCCAGGCCAGCGTTTCCCTATTCCATACTTGGACACTTTTTCGATTGCGGGTTCCTAGATTGACGGCCTCAAAATTGTGTTTGGAATATTCTGCAACTTGCAAACAGTTCCCGAAGTTCTACGATATACAATTTGTCCTTTGGAATGCCCTGTCACGATCCAAGCTGTCCGTTGTTCCTTTCAATACTTGGCCCCAAGTTGGTTGTATTTCCATGACATTGTACATTTATTGTGTATCCATGTTTCATACTTAGATATTTTTTTGATTGTCGATTCCCAGACTGGCGGGCTCAGGATTATGTTTCCAATGTTCCATGACTAGCAAGCAGTACCCGGAGTTCCACGATATACAATTTATCTGCAGGAAAGAATCATCATACCTGAGAGATACAATTTGACCCTCGGTTCCTCACCTCTGCTGGATGTATCTTGTAGCCCTATTTCGAAGTGTCACCAACTGCTTTCGATAATTAGCCATTCCTTACTTGTTGTTCTGTGTCCCCGCCACCTTCCTACTTCTCTTTGGAAATGCAATTGGTAAGCTTTAATGCTAGAACTTCGTTGTGCATGAACCTTAAACATGTCATTAATGACCATCCTCTCTTCCATGGTACAGATTTTGCATTCAAGTCCCAAAACATACAATTTGACCTTCGGGAAGTCACGTCTCCTGGGGAACCATTGTCACCCTAATTTTGAGGCTCGTCTGATAACTTTCCATACTTACCCATTTCATGGAATCTCTTTGGTGGTTCCTCGGGTTGGTGGGTTCACGAAATATCCAATTCTTAGGCACTATTTACTATGCTTGACCAAGGTTTACTGCCAATATTTCATCATGCAACATCCGTACTAACCACCATTAAAAAGCAAAAGCGTAGACGAGATAGTGAAATTTAATTAAATCTCGACTCATCGAATTTAAATTAATGTATCTTCTATTATTTTCTCTTTATGGGATATATATTACAAGTTTCAATATATTAGCGAAAATGAATCTGCCCAGCCGTTTCTCTATTTCATATTTAAGACACTTTTTTGGATTGTGAGTTCTCAGATAGGTAGGCTCATGTTTGCACCTCCATTGTTCTGTGTCTTGCAAACATTACCCAGACTTCTGTGATATACAAATTTCCCTCTAGACTGTCCTATCATACCCTCTTCGATGTTATGTGTATTGAACTCAAAAAGTTCCAATACATACAATTTGACACTCGCACCTTCACCTCGAACAATTGTAGCTTGTAACCCTATTTTGAATCCCACCCAACTGCTTTCCATAATTAGACACTCCTTAACTATTCTTTCCCGTCCCCGCAACATCCATACTTCTTTCTTAATATGCAATTAGAAACCTTTCTTGCTAACAACTCACCATGCAAGAACCATCAACATTGTCATTAATGAGTGAAATGCTCGAGGATATCTCCCATTAATACGCATTAAACCAATATCTACGGAGAGTTATACTGTGCCTTCCAATTTTTCATCTCAAACACGGGTCGTCTCGTTGGCCTGTTCAATAAATCTACAATGTTTAATCGCTCATTGTCGTATCTGCCATGTTCGCACTTCCATGTGTGCAATTACTAATCTTTAATGTTAACAACGCATCATGCAACAACCGTCGAAATTGTCATTAATGAGCGAAAGTATCGAGGAGATCTCCCATTCACACACATTGGACCAAGATTTGTGCAGCGTTATATTATCCCTTCCAACTTTTCATTTCATTCATTGTTTGGAGAAAACAAACATTCTTGTAAACTTATGGCAACAGGTCGACAACAGTTTTGTGGAGATACAGTAAATATCTTTGGACATAAGGACCAGAAATTCCAATGGTCAAGGGAATACTTTTACTATTCATCTCATTCCACCCAGAATGAAGTGATTTGGACCTTTGGAATCACTCATGCAGGTTGTGTCCCTGAGGTTTTTGACTGTAAGGAGGTGGTCTCTTGGTGCGTCGAAAAATATATTCCAAACCAAAGAATTATTCCATTGTGCGACCATTCTCCTGTTTCTTTGTCACCTCAGGTCTTCCACAAGATGTTAAAATTGTTGGAGCCAACATAGACCTTCAGAGGACAAGACTTCAAGCAGTTCCTAGAAAAACATGATAATGGGTTGGAAATCTTAGCCGATTTCCTCGATGACCCAACAATAGTTCCTGAAGATATCACAAAGTTGTAGGTAAGTTCCTTTAGAAATCCATTATGGGAAATTGCTTGGTTGTTTACAAGAATAGCGAGGCAGACATCCACGACAAGCATTTCCCATATAATTATTTATATTTTGTACTTCACAGTCAAGGAACAATTCATTTTCGATTGGGGGAAGCTAATTTCCATTGAAATCTATTCGCAGTTGTCACGATTCAAAGAATCGAATAAATTTTATATGTCATCCTACTTGATTTTCACAATAGTGCATTGTTGTCTATTTCCAAAATTGTCTCTTTCCAAGAAAATAAATTGTGGATTCAACCCAGTAACATTCTGGTACCAGGCCCTTTGGAGGCACAAGGCCTCCCATTTTTTTTATGAAGTTTTTAATGACTTTGTTTTAGTTTTGAAAGATTTATTGTTAGGGAAGGATGCTCTGTGGATGTCTGGCCAAGCAACCAAGTTTTTGAGCAGGAAGGGCACACTTGAACAAAAGGAAAATCATAGTGTACTAATGTTCTTTGGCTCCAAGGAAAATCCTACTTTCCTTCCATTCCATATCAAAGACAAGATGTTTCTTGCAGAAATAACAAGGAAATACAACCACTGGTTGCATTTTTTCCATGAAAAGAAAAAAAAAAACAGTTCATTCCTCTGCCCTGGAAAGTCGGGGACTTCGTGTGCAGAAACGTCAACAAGATTGACGAATTTGCAGGCCATTTCAAGAACTTGAACCTAACATATGTTGAAAGGATAAAAGGGTTCGACCCTAATGGGATTTTTCGAGAACATTTACTCGTAGTTGGCTTTAGCATCTCTTTTATCCATAGATGCCTGACCAAAGACAGGGACAGTGATGACAACAATCCTTCTTCTGATGATTGCGATGTAGAGACATTGCAAAGTGCGACTGAATTGTACAAACAATGGGGAACATTATCCAGTGATAAGAGTGCCCAGTCCCCCGCCAGCACTACCAAGAGCACAACATCACGGAGCATCGCTTAAACGTCCCACCCTAGTAAGAAAGCAACCCAGAAATATTCAAACTGAGGAGGAGATAAGAACCCTCCTCGCATAGAAATTGATAGTTCTCACAAAGTTCCACTAACGAAGAAGAAGAAAAATAATGTAGGGCATGCAGACAAACCAAGAATTGAAAGTGAACAGATGCAACTTGAAATTGGAACTGAGCACATGCACAAAGTTGGTCTGTCCACAATGGAAATAGTTGACACTGAAATTTTTTATGAAGATGAATCCTTCGTATTCCAGAGCGTTTTTTTTGTCATCCAATCTAAAAATATGGTCATTGAAAAGAGAGATGTAACAAATAGGAAAGGAAAATCTCACACAGAGATTAACTTTAGGAAAATGTAATCTTCCTAAATCTCCCTATTTCACCGCGTAACCGGTGATGCTATTCATGATTACATTGGAGGAATTGAAGCGAAGAATGCTAGACTGAAAGACCGCATCAAGGAATTTGAGGAGGCTTTCATTGCTACCCGAAAGTTTGCCAGGCCTTTAGAAAAAAAAGTGCCTGCTACCACTGCAGCCAAGATAAAAGTATCCTCCACCCTCCTTGCATCGTCTAGATCCCTTGTAGAGAATAACATCAAGAAAATAATGTAGCTAGTTACTGAAGCCCGAGAAACACCACAATATATAGCTTCCTTCCAAAAGAGGGCAAATGATTTGCACGAACATTTGTAGGCAAATTTAAAAAATGATCAATGTTTCTGTGAACAGGTGTTGACCCCTTTTTCCAACCATGCCATCAACACCTTATATATGAAAAGAAGAAAAGAGAATCTCCCCTCCCCAAGGCAGACCAAACAATTAAAAGCATGTTGTCAAAAGAAAGTTAAGAACCTGGAGCTCATTGTCGAATCATATAAACAAGCAATATTAGAAAAGGAAGAATTATTCACAAACCTGATCCAAATAGACTTAGTCAGAAGTACCAACGAGGTTCAATACCCAAACTTAATTCTCAAATCCTTGTCAATGACCAAAGAATCCTTCGATGAACAACTTGATATTTTAAAGGGGTTGTCTTTCGAAAAGTTTTATGACATTCTTGAATATCGTGTAGATGAGCTCAAGAGCTGGGTACTGGACTATTCGACACACAATGAAGAAATTGAACATAGTTTGCATAGTATTTCAATGGATCTAAGGAAATTATAAAACGACCTTTTCGACATAGAAATCCAGGATGAAATCAACGTGGCCCCCATGAGAAGCTACATTGAAGAATGGTTCCAACGGAGAATGGAAAACCTCATCGAGGAAGGGAAAAAACCAGTTGACACGATTCCAGTGACCTTCGATGATAGAAACAAAAACACATTGGCTTCATAGTAAGTCTATACTAATGTCATCTTGTTTTCTTTATCAATCCAGTTATTATACCTCTTTAAATAGAAAACTCTAACCAAACACTCATAACTTCCAATTTCTTCTTTTCAGGTCTTCCTCTCTACTATCGCACACTTATTCTTTTTACATTCCTAATTCTTGTACTTATTTCTTTTTATGGTCCATGGGAGCCCCAATCCGATCTATATGACAAACACGTTTAAATTTCCAGAAATATGGAACAGATTCCAGAAATATGTAATAGACAGTATTAATTTTTGATAAATTTTTTGTGTCCAGGAACCTTTGTTGCAAGACATTATTAGTATTCTATCATATTTGAATGTTTAATGTGTATGCTTCAGAAATATGGAGCTTTGATAAATTTCATAGAAAAAGGAACCTTTGTTAATATTCTATTGTGTTTGAATGTTTGGAACATAAACAGAAATATGAAACAGATTCCAGAAATATTTTTTTGATAAATTTCAAAGAAAACTAATTCGGGAATGTTAAATTGTTTGTGTCCAGGAACCTTTGTTGCAAGACATTCAAAGACCAACATCGTAGCACTTTTTTAAATATTAAATCTTTCCTGTACTATCAAAAAAATTGTATATGATACACAAATACTTCAAAGTTATTTTTAGTGTTGTTAATTGCAACATTTTCATGCCTACTCATATTCAAATACTTTGAAAGATCTTGGAACCATTTTATTTAATTTTACTTTAGTGTATTTTAGTTTTATGAATATTCTATTGTATCTGGATTTTTAAGGTGTATGCTTCAGAAACATGGAACAAATTCCAGATTTTTGATAGATTTCAAAGGAAAAAGGAACCTTTGTTGCTTCAGAAATATGGAACAGATCCAACCTTTGTTTGATATTCTATTATATTTGAATGTTTATTGTCAACCTTTGTTTAATATTCTTGGTCCTTTTTCCCAGGAACCTTTTTTGCAAATCATTTAGATAGAAGTTTTCTAAGTACCATGTTTAAACTATATACACCCCAGGAAAAAACTTCCTTGTTCTCATATTAACGTGACAGGTCATCTACAAGCCAAATATCTTGCTACTGGCCAGTGGCACGCTGCCACAAATTCATCCTCTGCATGGATACCACATGTACTTCAACTTTCTTCCCACATGTTTGTACTCGATCATTATTCTCATTCCAACCTTGCAGGGACTACGTTGTCATGCAAGAACATTATTCGTTATTTATTATATATACTATGAAATATATACTACATAGTAAATTTTTAAGTGCTCCTGGAAGGTATTTTGCACCAAACACCTCTGTCATTTACAATTCGATGCGCTATTATAGATCTTGCACCCAAAACTTGTGTCATCTACACTTATGTTGTATACATCTTTAACCAAAAAGTTACATGGTCTACTATTCGTCCACATATTGGAACATGGGCTACATTTGGACCTCAAATTATCTATTACAATACATTAATATAAATACAATTTAAATTAATGGTCCTATATCATCACATCATGAGCCCAACCGACCACAGTTCCTTTCAACACTTAGCCAATTATCTCTCCACGGGGTCGCGCCTTAGCGCTAACGAAATTTTATGCCCCATGTTCCGTCATATACATGTTGCACACAACACTTCCGTGATATACATTTTACACCAAACACTTCCGTCATTTACAATTCGACCTCATTTTCCACATTTTACCTTGTAACCTGCTTGACGGGGATTACGCTGCCACGCAACACTTGTTTCTTCTTAAATTAATACTACCTTCTTTTATTTTTTTTAAAATACATTATTAATATAAAAAATAAGTTTGTTAATATATATTGTTAATATGAAAAAAAAAATTATAAAAAACTTTTAAAAATATATATATATTTTTTATAAACATTATTAGACTTATAATATAGTACGTAATATATTGCAATGTATTATAGGTTTAATATTTTTAATGTAAATTATTAAGAATGTTTTAAAAAA
>JZKD02S1212437.1:1706403-1720324 GCA_000966675.3 Picea glauca | reverse complement strand
TTTCTATATATTTTTATTTAGAAATTTTTTGAATTTTATTAAGTTTAGTAACATTATAACTAACTTAATATATTTTAAAAGATAAGAAAATTTATAAGTCAAAAATATTTAATCATTTTTTATTCTTAAAATCCAAATTAAACATAAATTTAAAATATTTTGGACATACATGCTTTACAATTGTCAAAACAAATATAGTTTTAATATTCTAAATTATGGTTGATTACCTCCTTATAATATGTTAAAATTTTGATGTAATAACATGTGTGAACTCCATATTGAACATGGAAGGAATTACAAGTCTCCCTCACCACCACATTTTCTCCTAAATCTTGATGTAATAACACATATGAACTCCATATTGTGTATGGAAGGAATTACAAGTCTCCCTCATACTGTGAAAGATACCATTAAAAAGTTTTAGCCATAACTTATTTTACTTTCAATTACTTTATATATAAAGTTGATATCTAAATTTTCTACTTTTATATTCCACATTGAAATAATTTTTTGCTCTTAATATTTTTTTTAATTATTTTATTTAACATAAACTAAAAACTTTCACAATTTGATTTTCAAAATGGTTAATCCAAAACTCTTATCACTTATGAAATCCAATACAATGTCTTATTATAAACTTCACCTTCCTTGAAAATGTTAAAAGTTGTACCACATTTCTATTTCAATATATTTTTGGACCATGTGAGGGAAGCTATGTTTCCTCATTCAATTGTAGTAATGAGTGTATACTTCAAGAGTATGTGTTTAGAAATTTTCATTTATTCTATCTCACTCAAAAGGGATATTGACTTTGGTTTTTAACAACCTTTTGGACAGATACCTACTCTTCAAGATAGATACCTCACCTTATTCGGTAACGCAAATGTTCTATCATTGATATGATTAGGAAATGATTTTGTGGTTAATCACTATCATAGATTCATGTGTTTAATATGATTAGGGAATACTTTTATCGTTAGTCACTATCATAATCATATTCTTAATCATTAACATAGACTCATTTTAATCGTTATTACTCGTTCATTCTAATATTTTTTATAAAATTGTAAAATACATATAGATCATAATCATTTTGTACACTCAACCATTATATATTCAAGATTTTAGTATCATTAGGATGTGTGACACCATTTATGTCCACATGTGTCATATCATTGTTCTCACTCCTACAAATCTCCACATGTTCTACGTCATTGTTGTCCAATCTTATCTGGTATCTCCTTTGTTGTCGCTAGCTCCTCAACTACTTATCACTGTCATAGCTGCCAGTTTGCGTCCCTCAATTATCACCATCATAGCTTCTAGTTTACGTTCCTCAACTACTTATCACTGTCATAACTGCTAGTTTATGTGCCTCAACTATCATTGTCATAGCTGTCATTTTACGTACCTCAACTACTTATCACCGTCATAGCTTCCAATTTACCCTGGGAGAGAGCATGTAGGAACTACATCATGACCTAGTCAAACCCCTGCTCGTCGAGTACCTTGGAAGGACCTCATGGACAGAATAATATTAAATCGATACAGACAACCACGAGTCCTGATATTGATACCTACTCAATGAAAGAAACACCTTAGAAAAATCCTAGAATCCATGCCATCCAGGGTCTCATGAAAGAAAACTGACTCTAAATTTTTTCATACAGGATGGCTGAAAACCCTTCTTAGATCACCAATTTTATCAAGGAATAATCTCTCATTTATCTAACTCTTTTGATATGGAAACGAGGAGGTCATCCAGAGGTGTGATATTTCTTCTTTACAACCATATTTGGAATGTTTGCAAGCAATACTGAGAACTCTCAATAGGCTAAATGAGGCCACCACCATTGATGAGGGAATTATTTATAAGAAAAAAACATCAACCACAACATTGCATGTTTTCTTTGGTTGGAAGCGGCCTCTTTAGTTGGCGAGCATGGAAATCGAAAAACATTAAACACCAAAGGTATCTTTTCCAATTTGAACTTATCTCATTTCTCATTGACCATAGAATATATGCTCAAGCTTAACAGTAAATTATTTTTTAATCGAATAGCTTGACGAAAACACGTTGCAGAGGTAAAATAGATTTGCGCTTGTCTATAGATGTTGGTTGTGCCCCTCAGTATCATACCTATCGATCTTGCTTACACACTTTGGATTTACCTCTTACTTATGCTTATTCTTAGTTGAACGAATTGGCATAGACATTGCCTTTCCCTTGCTACCAATTCCACCAAAAATTTTACTAGAAGAGTTTATGAGTGAGAGATCTAGTGCCGACATGTGCAAATCAAGAAACATCAATACAAACATCCAGAAGATTCAAGAAAGGAATGAGAATCACCTACAAATTCCACTGTGACTAACCAACCATCTATTATCACAAACAAAATAATGGTTCCCGATGTTTGTTTTGGTAAAACCAAAAGATATCTAAATGAGAATGACAATATGCACCACTGGTAAAGATATACAAGACATGCAGCTAACACAATATTAATGGCACATCTACAAGCATATATTTGTATACCTTTGACTTGAAATTATTTGTCAGTTTTGACAAAACCTATGACCATGGATCTTGGCAATGTTGATAACCAGTCTTCTCTACTCAAGATTGTTGGCATGGAACTCATAATATCTTTATGCCTTTCCAATTTAATAAGAGTGAAGTCCTCTCCTTTCTTACTTTGGCTCACCTGGCCAGACCGATTAGTAGACTTTTCTTGATCTTCTCCTTTTTTTTCTCACGCTTCAAAAGCTCCGCCAAGGGCACCATTGGACCATTTATCCTAGACATGACCCTGTTTCTATTCCTATTCACCTGCTTCATCTTCAATGATATCATCTTCTCTTCCTCCTTGCTAAACTGTGAGGTATCATCTTCTCTTCCTCGCTAAACTATAAGGTATCATCTTCTCTTCCTCCTTGCTAAAATGAGAGCATCATACAACCACGTTGTCTATTGACTCGGAAATAATGCCGAGAGAAACAATAACAATCTCATTAATTGCAAATGCCAACCGATTTTGTCCAAGAACTAGTTGTGGGACATCGACCTTCAAATTTAAATCTGAGAAAATATCGCCCTCCAGTCAAACCTGGAAATTTGTTCATTATCCAGTCACTAGGATAGTTAGTATGCATGCATCTATTTCATTAGTTTTAGATTTATTTTTCTTTGCACCTTATATAGAGATGAAAGTTAAATAAAATAATTGAAAGGAATCTCATCAAATATCATATAAATACAAGTGGAGACTATCAAAAGGTTTCAATTGTTGTGATTTACATGTTATGAGGAGATAAAGGTATGGTGAATCATGGCATTAGCGATGTTGCAATAATAAAATATTGTTGTTATGGAAAATTTCCCTCTGCACTCATGTGCTCAAATTTTGACATAACATGTTTTCCCTTTTTGAGCGTATTTGACCGGTAATACCCAAATTACCTTACTTCGCCTAAAAAATAAAAACCTGCCAGGAAGGTTGAGCTCAACAGATTGAGGCATTTTCTAGCAAAATTTTTATTAATATTCTTCCAAAAAATTTAAATTCCAACCCTATAGTGGAAATGTTCATCCAATTGTCTTTACAAATATAAGTAACAGTATAATACTAATCCCAATCATTATCATTAAATGTTAGCCATGATTTAAACATAAAAAGAACACAAGCCTATAATAAAATATTATGATATGTTCTTATAATAAATTGAAAAACAAACTAGGGACAAAGAAAAGTAAAAAAAAATAACACAATTTCAAAAGTCTCATAATAGACAAACAAGCTATGAGTTACATTTCAATTCATTGCATCTATAATGTAGACAAAACCAACAAAACACTCATTAGAATCACAAAAACCCTCCTATGACATAGAAGACAACACTACTCATGACATCTGAACCTCAAATTTCAAACACAATGCACACACAAAACCTCTGCCTAGGATTTCAATTAGTGTTCAAACATATAATAGTATACCATAGTCTTTATAATCATGGAGATATAAGTTAAGGGCCGTAAGAAAAAATTATATCAAAAAATGGAAAAACAAGACCCTCATTTGAAATCAAAATGAAGATTAGAGAAGAGTAGAATACGATGCAAAAATTAATAACATAGTTGAAAGACTCTGCAATAGATAAAAATAGGGATAAATAATAGTGAATGAAATAAATGCATACCCATCCAAAAAGTTAAATGTTTCTTGATTGACATAGGTCGGAGAAATCATAGTGAATGAAGTAAATGGATACCCATCTAAAAAATTGATTGTTTATAGATTTGACATAGGCCAAGTCTCACATAGTATACAACGTGGTCTAAATGTTCTACCTTTTGGCTGTTTTTTGGTGACTTTTTTCGTTTGATTTTTCCAGAAATCCGGTGAGGAATGGTTGGATATGCATATATGAGTGGCTAAGTTTGTATAATCTCAGTGCCTCGGGGGTTTTTCAGCACGTTGAATCCATTTATGCATTTAAAAATGAACTTTAAACAACAAAAAATAACGATTTTGTCCAGATTTACATCGTCGGATTCCGACCAAAAAACCCAAAAAGTAGAATGTTTAGCCAACACCCATAGTCTACCCCTTGGTTGTAGATTGTACATGAAAATATCCAGAGTTGAAAGGTAAATAAGGAGGGTAGGCACATATTTAATTAGGTGCAATGGGACGACAACCAAATACATCGACACACATGTAGGTCACACACCAAGAAATGTGGCATGTATTATCAAAATAACATTACCCAATGTTGAAACCTACAACATTTGTAGGTGTGATGTAGAGTTACCAAATTGAGGAAATTATGTATTATCAAATTTTAATTTAAAAGAATTTTAACTTCCCAAGTGGCAGATAGTTAGGTTCACAATTACGAGGTTCTTAGATTTTTTTCAAAATTTTATTGTAAAATAAAAGACATATTTTTAATATTTTTGATAATTTCATAAATTAGAATGTTTATTTTATAAAAACTAGAATGAGGGATTTTTTGATATAAAATTAATCAAATGATATATGATATTGGTGAGAGCTAATTAATTTTTTAAATTAAGTTTATTTGTATTATTGAATACTAATATAAATTTATTTTTGATTTTGTACTTAATATTAGTTTTAAATATTTTTTTCCTCTAGATATTTTTCTTCATTTCGAAGATGGTATAAATTAATCTCATGGAGATATCAAATGAGTTATACAAAGTTCACAAATACAACCAACCCTAACATTTACCATTAAATTTTTTTACTTATAAATCACAACACTCAATTAATTAAATTAACCTACTCAAATTACATTTAAATCATTAAAATAGTGAACCAACATTGAATAAATAGTGGACTAATATTGAATAAGATGATTTTAATTTCAATATTTTTAGTATTCCAATTAACCACATTAGTATAAAAGCCTCTCTTAAATTACTTTGATATTCCCATTTACCCTTTTAAAAAGTATGCTAGTAATAATAATAATAAATCCATGGTATGATATAGTGGACTAATATTGAATAAGATCATTTTAATTTCAATATTTTTAGTATTCCAATTAACCACATTAGTATAAAGCCTCTCCTAAATTACTTCGATATTCTCATTTACCCTTTTAAAAAGTATGCTAGTAATAATAATAATAAATCCATGATATGATATTTCTAGTGACTAGTTATAGTCTGGCTCACCTAATCAAATATAAAGCAATAATGTATACATACCCTACTCCCCTCTAAATTTGAACCTGTGATCTCTTAAAAGGAAACACATGTTCTTAACCATTAGATCCATTCAGGTTGTATATATATATTTATAAATACATCATACATGGTGGTGATATATAAATAATAATAATAAATCTGTGAACATCAAAGTAAATGAATTTTGAAATAAAAAAAAAGTTTTATTATCTAATTAATAAATTATTGAATTAAAAAATAAATAAATTTGAAATTAAAGGGTAGTTTTATTATCTAATTAATAAATTATTAAATTAAAAAGTAATATATTGTAGGGAACAAAGTCCAATAAATTAATTAGTGTGAATGAAAACATACTTTCGAATAAATAATTTAAATTAAGGGTGATACCTCCCAAGGAATTATTACATTAGAAGAAGATATATTCGTCAATTTATTTTTGGGTCGTAAGGAAAGGATATCCTCAATGACATAGTAGTTGTTGTTTAATTGTGTAATAAACATTTTTCCAAAATTTTGATAATTTTTGGATAATCTTTTATAAGATATGAATTATTTGTATAATATTTAAATTAAAATAAAATTTAGATTATATATATATGAAAATTTTATTTTATTTTTATGAAAATTTATTATAAAAATAAATTCATTTTAATACAAAATTTTATTAAAAATAAATTTATTTTAATATAAAATTAGTTTGTAATTAAAATTATTAAATTAAAATGTGTTAAAGGAAATAAGTACAAAATGAAATGATCGTAAACACAAATAGTAATAGTAATTAAATTTCATTTGTCTTGTGTGTTTGTTATGTGATATTCTTCATCATATTATTAGTCCTTGTCGAAGGCGCAAAGGGACTATAGCGATAGCTAATTCATTTACTTCATATTAATATGTCTTTTGACTATAAAGTTTTGCATCATCTATATTGTTTATACTATAGAGGTAAAAACATTATTTTTTATATAATAAAAAAAACCTTATATGTCATCATCTCATTAGGGAATATATTGGAGGTCTTACTGCGAGCTTCGTTGTTCCCAATGTTGTAAATGTTTAGATATCCAAAGTTTTGAGCTTAGACACTATTTTTTAATTTTTATTACAGTTTTACTCAAATGTTTACATACCGAAAGTTCTGAGCATGGACATTGTTTTTTAATGTTTTTTTATTATTAGTCCCTGCCGAAGGCATAGAGGGACTATAGCGATCGATACTTCGTTGACTTCAGATTAATATGTCCTTTTATTATTATTTCTATTTGTATTGAAATGTTTACATACCAAAGGTTTAGAGCATTGACACTTTTTTTGAGGTGCTTGAATAGGCCTTACAACTTAAATATTTACATAGCGCAAGGTCCCGAAACAGGCCTGACATCTTAAATGTTTGCATACCGCGAGGCCCTTAAACAACCTGACAGCCTTAAATGTTTACCTAAATAGGCTTCTCATAGTACATATTTCCTCGAATTTTTCCATACAATGTTGTAGTGAATTTGGACAATATTGTTGTCCATTGCCAGTTGCATAGCCATTGTATGTTTCACACTTCTTCTATGTTTGGAATGCAATTTGGTCATCGTTGAAGATACATACATTGTTTACTGGTTCGGTGGGTGCTTCTTGTTCGCTGGTTCATCGGTTGTTGCTTGTTGTTGTTTGGTTCAACTTTGCAAAGTTGAGAACCTGTGAGTACGATTGGACCTATTGGTGCTTGTTGCTTGCTTTTGTTTACTTCAACTTTGCAGGGTTGAGGTCTTGCATTCGCAGTTGGAGCTGTTTTTTTTACTTTGCGGGGTCCAGGTGTTGCACCCACAATTTGACATGCGCGTCTGTTGTTCATCATTTCAGAGTAAGTTTCGATTCCATAATTTCATTTTTTATTCGTTCTTTGTTGTTCACTGTTTGCAGTTTGCAAGTAAGAATGTTTGATTATTTCTATTGGCATGCTTGTCATATGTTTCTGGTTACTTCTGTGCTTGGGTTGTAGTTTGGTAATAGTTGGAGATACATATGTTGTTTACTGGTTCAGTGGTTGTTGCTTGTTCGTTGGTTCGTTGGTTCGACGGTTGTTGCTTATTGTTGTTTGGCTCAAGTTTGCGAGTTTGAGTTCCTAGTGCTGCAGTTGGGCCT
Organism: Picea glauca; assembly: GCA_000966675.3. NCBI lineage: Eukaryota > Viridiplantae > Streptophyta > Pinopsida > Pinales > Pinaceae > Picea > Picea glauca. Next base: position 1,712,463 of record JZKD02S1212437.1, on the reverse strand, counting down.
GTTTGTGCTTACTATTTTCTTTTGTTTACTTCGGCTTTGCAGGGTTGGGGTCCTGCACCGACAGTTGGAGCTATTTTTTTTTTCATTTTGCAGTGTTTAGGTCCCACACCCGCAAGTGAAATTGTGGTTTTGTCGTTTATCGTGTCTGGCGAAGTCAATATCTGGCACCTGTCCCATGCCCGCCTATCCTGCTCTTAAATTTTGCTCCAATTATTTTTCCTAGCTTTGGACCATACCTGCATGTCTTTTTAAAATTTTCTTGTAGAAGAAAAGGATACTGAGATGGTGCTAGTAAGAGTGGTGTTCCATGGATTGCAAAATGAAGTATTCAGTTTCTATGTTGTTTGGCATGCAACATTGCTAACATAATGAATGTGTTCTCAAATGCATCACACCATTTACATTTGGACAAAACCATTATCATTCTAGGATACTTCAATGTTGACATGATACAAAATTGTGGCATAACAAATAATTGGACAACTACATGTGAAATTACAATGTCTGTTGTCTTTTTGTTAAGATAAAACATGTGCAAAATGCACTTATTAACCATATATGGTGAATTGTGTCCATATCACAATACAACCTCTTTATCCTGTACACAGACTAGTGTGACCACAATACAATTTGTCTTGTACTTGAGATATGAGATGTACACCAAAGATACTACAAAATTATATTTCCATGTCTCAAAGCATATATGGATACTTTGCTGTAGAAAACCAAAATCATTCAGCTATGGCCATGCAATTTCTTAATATTTTCTGGCTCGTAATATATTTTGGGTAGGAAAAAATTTAAATAATTACAACCATGGATGGAGAAAAGAAAAGGTTCATGTTTCTAACTATCTTTTATTATATTCGTTGATTCTCATTTAGTGTATGTACATATTTGTAACACCCTGTTTCCCCCAGTTTGTAAAAATAACTGGACTCGACAAGAACTATGGAAAACTCATAAATGTGAATATGTGATGTAAATGGACCTTGAGGAAAAGTTCAATGAATGTGAACAACATTATGAATTTTATTGCAGGACTGCTGAGAGGGGATGTGCAGAAAAAGAGACCACGATGGCGGTGGAAGGCATCTAGAAGGGTGGAGTTAACTTCCACCAAGAATTAATACCGTATTTAGACTCCATTGGCCCGGAGAACCAAAAGCGGCTCGCTGGCCCCGAATTAAATGTCTCGCAGGCTGGTAGGTAGATGGATTAATGAGGGATGGGGAGGTGAATCGCCTATCCGTAGAGCCATCATGACTGACCAGCGCAGGGGAAATCGCGCCACACGCAACCTCGCAAGAGGATAAGGTGTAAGGTAGAAGCAATTGCGGGGGGAAGACGCGAGGGGAGAACTCTGGCATTACGTAGAGTGAGTGATAGAAGAGAGGAAGGATAGCAACCTTCGCTCCTGGTCATTGGCAGACGGAGACGCACTCTCACAGCATCATGGTCTCAGCTCGGGGGTGGCTAGTGGTAAATCCACTGGGAGTTGCTAAGACTACGGTTGGGTGGAAACGAGCACCCCTCTCAGCAGTCGCTTAACCCTGGTGTTATTTCTGATAAGTGTTTTTCCTCTGGCACCTTCAAACATATGTATTTGGATAATTATGCTCATAAGCTGCGAAACTGTGAATGTTTTCATTATAAGAATGTCTGTGTAATATTTCGATCAGTACTAGTAGTTGTATATGCTTATAACAGAAAATCCACGCATGGCTTATGTTGATAAATGAATTTAATTATGCATAAGTTGAACCAAGTCATACTTCCATCCCGTTCTCGGGAAGTTGTTTCCCCCTTATCTGTCTCCAGGGATGCCCCAGAATAGATCTTTTCATAGAGATTCCCTCCTTGGAAAGGTTTACCAAGAACCTGGAAAAAGGACTTGAATGTGCAAGTCTTAACAACCCTGTACGAGGAGGAATGACCCTCTTAAAATCCTGAAGTGGCAGCGTAGGGATAAGTATCGATCAATGGATGAGACCCCACCGGAAGATCCATGGTCATTCACGACCATTAGATTGACGAAAGAAAACAAGGGCATTGCATACCTTGCCCCTTTTTCCTCTATCTTCGTGAATAGCAAGGAAATCGGGATCGTAGACCCCCAAGATCCATGAGAACATCTGGACCGTTGATTTTTCCACATCCATAAAGTAGTGGGAGAGTGCGCGACATGGGGAAGATCTGAGTCGTTAGATATTATGTAGAAAAACCCGACAGTCGTTGGATCTATTAAGAAATGCATGAGGGTTAATCCCTCGTGAACAGGAGGTTGAAAGTCCTGACGAGAGGCATGTCCATCAGGATATCGGCATTCGTGAAATCGGGAGTCATGATGACATGAGGTTGGGAATTTTCATAGTGAAAATCCCGGAATCAATATGAGCCTTCCATCATAGGAGGACACGTGGGCAAGATCGGGAGCCCATCTGCATTTCAAAGATTGAGGGGAAAAGATGTCGGGATACTTCAGCAACGGAAACTCCGAAATTGTGAGAAGCGATTAGGAGCGTCCATCATAGGAGGACGCATGGCAGCAATCGGAGCATTCGGGAAAAGTCCCGAAAGGAAAGTCATCCATCAGGAAATCGGGAATCCCGGGGACAAGAAGTCCATACACTTCAGAATTGCAAAGTAAAGAATCTTGACAAAGTGAAAAGTGTCCATTGTAGGGCCAACTGTCATTATATCGGCATATCGGGATTCGGCGGATCGCGAATCTTGAGGACGAGTACATTTTGGCATTGGAAAGTCCGAAAACCCGACAGGAGATAAGGCTGCGGTCTTGTGAGATAGTAGTCACGTGGGCCAAGAGTTCAGCCAAGAGGGCTAACACGTAAGGGACCATATCGATGAATTGACTCATTGGAGATAAGGGATTCAAGAGAACAGGGAACTCTTAACATCGGGGATCACGAAACCCCGAAACCTGAAAGTATATGCATTTCCCGTTGTGAAAAGAATAGCGGTCATATGCAAAGGCTGTGACAGGGAAAGAAGGACCTGGGGATCAGGTTTTGATAGAGATTCCAATAGGGAATCCAATGAGCCACTTCGGCTCATGAACTGATTGAACGATCCTATGAGCGAACGTGCTTGGGAGCGCGACTGCATGACCTTTCATATTGGAATTTGGAGATTTGAATGACTAAGAGTCTTGGAGTCGTTGCATTTCGAACTCCCGAGTACCGAAACCCCGAAAGGATTCATACCGCAGGGTCAGGAGAGGCTTACAGCCATGGATCTCCCTTTGGGGGGGAAACCTTGGAGACCTCGAAAGTTTCAGGGATTTGAATGGGGAAAGGTAGAAGTCGTGTATCGCGATTCCCCGAATCGTGAAAAGACGATAAGCTCTTGGTTGGCTTAAGCGCATGGACACCGTATAGGGTCATGTAGACAAGACCCCAAGAGGGAAACTTTCCCTTTGCTAGCCCCTTCGGGGTTGGGCGTTTCGATGTTTCAATATTCAAGAATTCTCATTGTTGAAAAATCAACGAAAAAGTTTGATTTGCGTAGTGGGTGTGTGACAAAGTGGTATCAGAGCATGGTTACAGCACTCGGCCTGATTGGGCTCATGCACGAGTTGCGCATAAGCTCCGTTAGAAGTACTCCTATGAAGAGTAACCCCCTAATATAACTCTCGTGTCCAGGATTAGAACTTGGAAACAAGAACCCGACTGTGTATGCATGTGAAAGAGTTATAAATTATGCGCAAATTATAAAAATGTATTTAACTCTTGACTAATAGCTAGTGTTTGTCTTTTCACTCAAGTGGATGATCAATCGCGGGAATCTACAGACGCAGAGTATGGTGACTCACCAAGAGGTGGGAGAAGGCTCCCAAAACCGAGACAAAGAGTCTGACGAAAGAAGAGCAATAGGAACCCCTTCAGATCTAGTTGAGACTGTGAGGAGTCTCATGGTTGAATTGTAAAGCTGCAAGGCCGACAATGAAAGGATGATGAAAGAACAAGAAAAGCAAACTGAAATTAATGCAGTTTTACTGCAGAGCTTATCCGACCTACAACGACAAATGCAGCATGAACTCGAAATGCAGAAACATGGTCGTATTAGTGGCCATACTGAGAGAAGCACCTCAAGAAAGGTCCACCCCAGAGGTAAAGGACCAGTGCCAGATGATTCCACAGAGAAGGAAGCTGGCGATTCAGAAGGCTCTTCCAGCAGCAGGACCAGTTCCTATTCTTAAAGAAAACAGAAGAAGCAAAAGACTTCCAAGAGTCATAAATTTGATGAATTCAAAAAGGCCAAACCCCCCTCCTTCGATGGTGAGATAAACAAGGGAGAGGAAGCCGAGGCCTGGCTACTTGGACTGAAGAAATATTTCAGAGTCCATGATTTTTCAGAGAATTTGAAGGCTCGAGTGGCCACTTTCAATCTGAATGGAAAGGCTTCCATCTGGTGGGAGGACCTTAAGAATATGAAAGGGGTCCGCGAGGAGGACCTGTCTTGGAAACGGTTTGAGAAGTACTTCTGGAAGAAGTATTTGTCGGAAAGATATTTCGACGAGAAGGCTAAAGAGTTTTATGAACTCAGATTGGGGCAACTCACTATAGAGGAATATGTCAACAAATTCCTTGACTTATTGAGATATGTATCCTACATTAAAGAAGAGAAGGCAAAGGCACAATGCTTCATCAGTGGGCTACCCAAGGAATACTAGAACCAAATCGAATTGGACAAGACAAAGACCTTAGAAGACACTATTCGAAAAGCAACATATTGTCATGAACAATATGGACATCAGGCAAAGTCTTATGGAGACTGGAAACATAAGAGTGGTTCGAGATTTCAGAAAAAGGGGATCAAATCCTCAAGATTTAAGAGCTACAAGAAGAACCACAGAAAGAACTTTCCAGCTCGGAGTGTACTCCAGCAAAACTTTCCCTTAGTGGATGGAAGTAAAACTTCTGGACCTACACCAATCAAGACTAATAACCCAAAGAAAGAACCTCTGAAATGTTGGGGTTGTGGAGAAGAGCATCTCTTGAGAGACTGCCCACACTGACAACAGAACAGTCAAAAAGTTTATAACATGCAAGAAGCTACCACATTCAATAATGTGGCAAGGAGTGTGCTGCAGATTTATGCAGCCTTGGATAATAACCAAGCTGACCACCAAGCTTCAGTAGTGGAAATAGAAGGTATGATTTTCAACCATCTGGTGTCTGTTTTGATTGACCCTGGTTCAAATTTGAGTTATATAGCCCCTAAAGCTGTTGATAAGTGTAAGCTACAGCCACGAAAGAAAATTAAGCCATGGTTGGTACAGTTAGCCACTGGCACCAAAAGAAAGGTAGTAGAGGTCATACCAGCCTGCCAATTAATGTTGGGTGAATTCCCCACCTAAGCAACCCTTAATGTATTACCCCTGGGATCATATGACCTGTTGATTGGTATGGACTGGTTGGCCGCCCATAAAGCCAAACTGGATTGTTACCATAAAACCTTAGAATGTGTGAGCAAAGAAGGAAAAAGGATAACCCTTCAAGGGATCCGAAAATCGGTCTCGGTGAGGCAAATATCAGCCTTGCAAATGAGAAAGTATTACCGAAAGGGATGTCCCCTATATGCAATACAGGTGTCAAAAACAATCGAAGGTGCTAAACCAAGCCCTGATGATCACCCTATCCTGAGAGAATATAGAGATTTGTTTCCGAAAGAGGTACCAAGTCTACCTTCGAGAAGAGACATCGACTTCTCGATAGAGCTCGCACCAAGAGCGGTGCCGGTGTCTAGGACACCCTATCGGATGAGCACACCTGAGTTAGTTGAACTCAAATTGCAATTGAAAGAAATGATGGATAAGGGTTATATTCGACCCAGCATGTCCCCATGGGGAGCACCAATCCTATTTGTGAAAAAGAAGGATGGCACCCTTATACTGTGCATAGATTATATACAACTTAATAAAATAACCATAAAGAACAAATACCCCTTGCCCAGGATCGATGATCTATTCGATCAGTTGGGAGGTGCGTCTATTTTCTCAAAGATTGACTTGAGGTCGGGGTACCATCAAGTCCGAAT
>JZKD02S1212437.1:1692065-1704357 GCA_000966675.3 Picea glauca | reverse complement strand
TGTACATGATGCTAATCATATAATTGACTGGTCTGTGATCCAGGTGGAACCGGAGGGAGAATTTCTACCAGAACCCCAATGCATATTGGACGGAAAGGAAACCCCGCTCTGGAACAGAACCATTGCACAGGTCAAGGTGCAGTGGAAACATTTTCGCCCAGATGAGGCTACATGGGAAATGGAGGATGCCATGAGACAGACATATCTGATTTTGTTTACTTTTGTACATGCAATTCATGTTAGTAGATAAGAACATTGAGGACGATGTTACTTTTAAGGGGGAGGGAATTGTAACACCCTGTTTCCCCTAGTTTGTAAAAATAACTGCACTGGCCAAGAACTATGGAAAACTCATAAATGTGAATATGTGATGTAAATGGACCTTGAGCAAAAGGTCAATGAATGTGAATAACATTATGAATTTTATTGCAGGACTGCTGAGAGGGGATGTGTAAAAAAAGAGACTATGATGGTGGTGGAAGGCACCTGGAAAGGTGGCGTTAACTTCCACCGAGAATTAATACCGTATTTGGACTCCACTGGCCCGAAGAACCAAAAGCGGCTCACTGGCCCCGATTTAAATGTCTCGTAGCCTGGTAGGTAGATGGCTTAGTGAGGGATGGGGAGGTGAACCGCCTATCCGTAGAGCCATCATGACTAACCAGCGTGAGGGAAATCGCGCCACACACAACCTCGCAAGAGGATAAGGCATAAGGTAGAAGTGATTGGGGGGGGTAGACGCGAGGGGAGAACTCTGGCATTACGCAGAGTGAGTGATAGCAGAGAGGAAGGATTGCAACCTTCACTCTTGGTCACTGGCAGATGGAGATGCAGTCTCACATCATCGTGGTCTCAGCTTGGGGGTGGCTAGTGGTACATACGCTGGTAGTCGCTAAGCCTACGGTTGGGTGGAAACGAGCACCCCTCTCAGTAGTCGCTTAACCATGGTGTTATTTCTGATACGTATTTTTCCTCTGGCACCTTCAAACATATGTATTTGGATAATTATGCTCATAAGCTGTGAAACTGTGAATGTTTTCATTATAAGAATGTCTATGTAATATTTTGATCAGTACTAGTAGTTGTATATTCTTATAACAGAAAAACCACGCATGGATTATGTTAATAAATGAATTTAATTATGCATAAGTTGAACCAAGTCAGACTTCCAGCCCGTTCTCGGGAAGTTGTTTCCCCCTTATCTGTCTCCAGGGATGCCCTGGCATAGATCTCTTCATAGAGATTCCCTCCTTGGAAAGGTTTACCAAGAACCTGGAAAAAGGACTTGAATGTGCAAGTCTTAACAACCCTGTACGAGGAGGAATGACCCTCTTAAAATCCTGAAGTAGTAGCGTAGGGATAAGTATCGATCGACGGATGAGATCCTGTTGGAATATCCATGGTCATTCACGACCGTTAGATTGACGAAAGAAAATAAGGGCATTGCATACCTTGCCGCTTTTTCCTCTATCTTCGTGAATAGCGAGGAAATCAGGATCGTAGACCCCCAAGGTCCATGAGAACATCTGGACTGTTGATTTTTCCACATCCATGAAGTAGTGGGAGAGTGCATGTCGTGGGGCAGATCTGAGCCATTAGATCTTAGCTATAAAAACCCGACAGCCATTGGATTTGTTAAGAGATGCATGAGGGTTAAGCCCTCATGAACAAGAGGTTGAAAGTCTCGACAAGAGGCGTGGCCATCAGGATATCGACATTTGTGAAATCGGGAGTCATGATGACATGAGGTCGGGAATTTTCATAGTGAAAATCCTGGAATCAATATGAGTCATCCATCATAGGAGGACACGTGGGCAAGATCGGGAGCCCGTCAGCATTTCAGAGATCGAGGGGACAAGATTCCAAAATACTTCAGCAGTGGAAACTCTGAAATCGCGAGAAGCGATCAGGACCATCCATCATAGGAGGATGTGTGGCAGCAATCGGAGCATTTGAGAAAAGTCCCGAAAGGAAAGTCATCCATCGGGAAATCGGGAATCCCGAGGACAAGAAGTCCATACACTTCGGAATTTCAAAGTCTGGAATCCCGACAAAGTGAAAAGCGTCCATTGTAGGGCCAGTTGTCATTATATCGGCATATCGAGATTCGGCAGACCGTGAATCATGAGGACGAGTACATTTCAACATTGGAAAGTCCAAAAACCCGACAGGAGATAAGGCTACGGTCTTCTGAGATAGTAATCACGTGGGCCAGGAGTTTAGCTAGGAGGGATAACACGTAAGGGACCATATTGGTGAATTGACTCATCGAAGATCGAGGATTCAAGAGAATAGGGAACTCTTGACATCGGGGATCACGAAACCCTGAAACCCGAAAGTATCTGCATTTCCCGTTGTGAAAAGAGTAGTGGTCGTATGCAAAGGCTGTGATAAGGAAAGAAGGACCTAGGGATCGTTCTTTGACAGAGATTCCAACAGGGAATCCAATGAGCCACTTCGGCTGATGAACTAATTGAACTATCCTGTGAGCGGACGTGCTTGGGAGCGCGACTGCATGACCTTCCATATCGGAATTCGGAGATTTGAATGACGAAGAGTCTTGGAGTCGTTGCATTTCGAACTCCTGAGTACCGAAACCCTGAAAGGATTCATACCATAGGGTCAGGAGAGGCTTACGGCCGTCGATCTCCCTTTGGGGGGAAACCTTGGAGACCTCGGAAGTTTGGGGGATTTGAATGGGGAAAGGTAGAAGTCGTGTATCATGATTCCCCAAATCGTGAAAAGCCAATAAGCTCTCGGTTGGCTTAAGCACATGGACACCGTATAGGTTCACGTAGACAAGACCCCAAGAGGGAAACTTACCCCTCGCTAGCCCCGTCGGGGTTGGTCGTTTCGCTATTTCAAGCTTCGGGGATTCTCATTGTTGAGAAATCAATGAAAAAGTTTGATTTGCATAGTGGGTCTGTCACAATATTACTTGTTCTCCCCTGCATACCAACTTCCATTCATGTTCATTATATTTTGTGCGTTCCCACATTCAAACAAACAGAATAGCTGGAGAAAACGAAGGAGTCTTTACCGCAGCTGTTGATGAAGAGATACAGAGGTACATGGTTGTACTTTTATTTCATATTCCATTTTTTTCTATTTCATTTATTTTTTGTATATGTGTTCACCTAATATATTGTATGTAGATATTGCATACCTTCCTACATAATAACTTATCTTCATGTCCTTTTTATTTTCTGTTCCACTAAATTGAAATAAATCGAACTCTGTTTATTTTTTTTACATGTCTTCCTGCATACCAACTTCCTTCATGTCCATTGTATTTTTTCTTCATTGCGACATTTAAACAAACATAGTGGCTGGAGAAGACAATGGACTCTTTGTGGCGAATGTGGAGGAGTTACAAAGGTGCATGCCTCTACTCTTATTTCATATTCCAGTGTTTAATATTTCATTTATTGTCTGTGTATTTTTTCTACTTCTTTGCACCGATTTTACTGTATGTAGATACTACGTATCTTTCTACATAGTGACTTATCCTCATGTGAATTGTAATTTATTTGCTGCTACATTGAAATAAATAGAACTGTATTTCTTTCTTTTACATGTCTTTCTTCATATTAACTTACCTTCATGTCCACTGTATGTTCAGTGTTGCTACATTGAAAGAAATAGATTATTTGGACAGGAAGATGAATTCTTATATGCCACAGCAGAGGGGTTGTGGTATGATCTTCGAAAAGATATACCAACTGTGCTAGTAAATCAAACATACAAAACGAGTGGGTGCATATAATATTGGACTAGAAAATGATGATTTAGCAATAATGGGCCTTTGTTGAGACTTCCCACTTCCAAACATTTCCCTCTACATTTCTAATTTTCACACTTTCTATTATCCTTTTTTCCCACCCTCTTCTATACTTAACCAAATTCCCCTTCATTTTTTCTCATCTACTTTCACTTTCTGGTTGCTTTTCTTTGTCGTCTTTTTGAAAATGTCTAGGTGCATAGGTTGGTGTACTCATGGGTTCACATTTATACTCATGCTTCTATATCATGACTCCGACCGATGGTTTCCTCATTCCATACTTAGCCACTTTTTCGATCGCAGGTTCTTGGGCTAGCGAGTTCAAGATTGTGCCTCTAGCTTCAGAGGTTCCGTGATATACATATTGGTCGTCGTACCCCCCCAGTATGCACTATTTTCTGTTACACATTTTTACAGTAAAAAAATCCGAGGCATACAATTTGACTGTCGGGTCCTCATGTTTCCTGAGTATCCCTTGTCACCCTATTTCATATTCCATCTCCTTCGACCCTGTATGTGACATTTAGAACAATTATGGACAATATACAATGCATATGCTTATTTAGTCCTTCTAATGTTCATCTACACATGCTTGCATAAGAAAAATTTGGACTAGTGACATGGCCATGAGCAGTCAATCATCGCAAACATTAATAGATGGACAAGGCCAAAGGTAAAGATGCATACATTGTGTTCCTCATATGTTTACCAAACAAATATCCTCATCTATTTATTCATGTATTCCATGGTGAATATGTTGATTTCATCTGCAACACATACTTTTTAGTTCACAAGAAGTATCAACGAGCGCAAGTGAGAAGTCGAACATAGCGTAAGTTTCGCAGACTAAGAGGTATGGTTGCAAAACTTTGGCTCCATACTTCATCCAAGTTGTGTGTCTGCTTGTACATTTATGCTAGGAAAAAAGAAAACAAAAAAATAATGCAGACTACCATTCACATTACTTTTCTTGTTCAAAAATTTTCACAAGGACTAAACTTATAACTCCCAAAATACTATCAATAGATGACTTGAACAACCGCCAAACTGGACAAGTGTTCGTCGGGGACATAATGGTCATCTATATCACCTACTTGGACAAGGCAAACAAAACTAGATCCATTATGTGTGTTGACATGACAGACAAAGAGGCCCTGATGACAGTCACACTGACTATTCCCACAAAACTTGTCCAGAAACATGCAGAAAAGATATTGCTAGGAAATGGGATATCCATTACAAATTTTAATATATTTCCTAAAATAATATATGACCGTGTGGATTGTGATCGGATTATATCACTCAACGAAACATGTATTGTGGAAAAAATTCATGCTATTTGTTCAGAATATCATTTCATCCTGGACACAACTATCAACCAACTTGCACAGAGAAACAACACTTACCCAATCGGAACCATTGGTGCAGTTGTCACACTTGCGAGAAAACTTGGCTTGGAACACATTCTCCATATAAAAGATGGAGAGTTAGACAATGACAAGGCAATGGTACCGTTCTCCATATCTAGTTTTTTCCTTTACTTTCACATGTCCATGTATCTCGGTTATGTTACACAACTATTGCACTATTCCATGTTGCAGCTGCAATTGTTTGACACCTATTCAAATTTGTTTTCCTCAATGGAACAACAATTGCATAAAGGGCAATTTCCACTTATGCTCTTCAAAAATATAACAAAGAAAAGAGATGTTAAAGGAAGGATCTTTCACACAACCCAAGCAAAATTTGTAACATAATTACGAACAGACATAGTACAACATCTCAAGAAACTAATTAGCTCTACAACTGTTGTGTGTATACATCTACAATTTCATCCTCACTTTGCTCATACAAATTTTCTTCACCAATTTTCTGCGGTTTTTCTTTTTTTGTTGTGCAGTTGTATATTATATTGTTCAATATATTAACTATTATGCTCATGTGCCTAGGTTGAGGGTGTTTTGGTTGTAGCGAATGTGTACTCGACCCCCTTCGAGCTTGTATGTGCCAAATGCAACTCTCTTGCTTCTACTTTTGCTTTCATAAATGATGATACAATTGATTGTCTGAGATGTAGTAAAAAATGCTCTTACATATATAGGCATTTCTTCAATGTTGTCATCTGAACCGTGGGAAACACAATTGTAGATTGTACAATTAGACAACCTTTGTTACAAGATGTGCTTCCTGGGTTAGCAGAATTTCCATATGAAGTATACCTACAGAAAAAGGCAAACAGTGTCTACATGCTAAGTGACTTTTGGATACATAACAAATTTACCTTAAATGAGGACAATGCAATATTTCATATCGGCTAAAAAAAAATTATAAAATAAAAAAAATCATATCAAGCTTTGGCAGGAAACCAAAAAATCTCATGTCTATCAATAATTTTTCTTCAATACCCATATGAATGTTCATCAGACTCGAGTTCTTTGGAGTTTACATCTATGGATGTAAAAATTTATTTCCAAAGATTTTGTCTCTTTTTGTGCACTTTAAAAAACAAGGGGAATCTAACTACAAATCAAATCGTTGTTGTTATTTTCATGTTTTTTTGCATCTCCCAATAAGAATTTTGCATATTCGTTGGGGTGTACAAATGAAAAAAAAATGGTGGTTGGTTGTGGATTTGTTGGAGTCTGCACCTTTTTGGGTGCCCAAATTGGAAAAATGTTTTCCAACTATATAGCCATGGTAGGATTTCTGCATTTTTTGGGTACCCAAATAAAAAATAAGATGATATCCAACTATACATTTATGGTATCGTATCTGCATTTTATCGATGCCCTAATTGAAAAAAAAGGGATCAGGATGGATTGAAGCATGAGCTTGAGATCTTCATAACTCGCTATAGAGATTGGGGAGTTCAGGGATTGGAATTCATATAGGCAGGTGCATTTATTGTTGATGTGCAAGCGTATAAGATTGTTCAGTCCAAAAATGGGAAGCGTGAGGACAAACCCCATACAAAGTATCCAACTGTGAATTACTCAGGCCCATCCCTTAAACCATCGAAATGGCTTGCTCCTGTGGGAAGAACCATCGGGCAATTCCAATAATATTGGAAATTTGGCATTGTTAAAACTAGTAGTGATAGAACATGGCACCATCAGAAGCAAATGTCCATAGTGATCTTGCTTCATGGTAAAATAGTAATCTACAAGTTTCTTGTTCCCCATTTTGGGGTTTGGTTATAACTAGGATACAATGACGAAGCTACGCTGGTTTTGTGTTTTCTTGTGTTTGGCAGACTTTTGTTCATATCTCATAGCCCCGATTATTTTCTCATGGGAGCATATACCAGATGTAAGAGAAAACCAATGCCACGTGTGTTTATATATATGCATCAAATTGTTTGATGCATAGGTCGATGTGTACTACTCTATGGACCCTTGTGGGATCTCACTTGGTGCAGTTTTGTGTTCATGCGTTGCCTTGTGCCTCGACTTTCAATACATTTGGTGTTTACTTCGCTCTTGGTTGTATGCTTCGTTCTGGAAAAGTAATGATACATTCAGGATCTTGACAGTTTTTCTATGATCTTAAATAATATATAGGACATGCTTTGCCTTTTAATATAATCTCTTTGACGCAAATGTAGTATGTGGCTTGTTTTAGCACTTTTTCTTGATTGATGAACTTAGCAAAATTCATCTCCGAGAATATTTTGAAATAAAAGGATATATACTATGTGAAGTCCAATGGAACTATCATATCAACGACAGGAAATTAAAATTAAAATTGGTCGTTGTTATACTCGCAGTGAAGTTGACAGTACAATAATTTTACTTAAACATCCCAAAATTGATTTTCTTGTGGCTTTTCTATGCTTCTCTTATAGAAACACATCCTGGAAACTATAAGCATGGCTCACTTTATCTATTCCTTGATTGAAGAGCATGTTCACCTATTTAATGCACTTCATAGTTACCGTTAAGACCATCAATGGGGCTTTCTTACACCAATTCTTGCTTCTGAAAATTCCCATCCCCTTTATTTTTTCCCTCTACTTTCCCTTTCTGGCTACTTAGTCATTTTTCGAAAAATGTCTAGGTGCGGGGGTTTGTGGATTCACGTCTTCATATTTCCACTGATACTTTTATATCACGAGTCCGACTGACCGCTTCTCCATTTCATATTCAACAAACTTTTTGGATCGCGAGTTCCTAGATAGGTGGGTTCAACATTGCGTTTCCATTGTTCTGTCGCTTCTTTGTTGAATTTAACACCTCTTCTCATTGGCATGGTTTGATAGTCTCGTAGTTCTTGAATATTGTATTGTCTCAAGTAATTTGATCTAATATGGAGAATTTAACAATTATATGACAATGCATTGTGTCGATCCCATCAGGATTTTATGGAAACAAAAATTAATTTCAAACATTTTCAAACCAACATTCAATTCTATTTGTAATGCAGATAGAACATAGCAAGACCAAATCACAATGCGGCAGTCGGGGCCCTGCCCTAGAAAATTCATTTCCATCTCGGCCTTGCTAAGCAAACGATTTCTTATTTCCCTCTCGCTTCCTTCATTCCTTTAGTCCGAAAGGGAACATTTTATTAGTTGTCCATCCCCTGGCCTCTATTTGAGCACTTTTTACTTTATTAATGAAATTACCAAATTTCTTGTTCGCGAATTAAAAAAAACAAAAAAAAAAACTAATCTATGGTGGTTGCAGTCAAATGTGACTATGAAATCAACTACAATATTAAAATTCAAGATCGGCATCGTTGTTTCTAGATATGCAATTATTAAGCTTTAATGCTAACAACCCATCATGCAAGAAGTTTAATACTTAAGTTAATATGTCAAAGTCATGGAAGAATGTATCAAGAACACAATTACTCCCACAAGTTGCAATAAAAACTAATTCTAACAAAACATTTTCTCACACCCTTTTTAATGTACAAGCACAATAGAAAATGAGTAAGTGGATAAAATATTGGACTAGAAAATTATGGTTTTGCAACAATGGGGCTTGCTTGAGACCAATTCACACTTACGAAAATTCCCCTCTGCTTTTCTATTTTCCAACTCTTTTATCCCCTTCTTTTCCCTCTTCTATACTTAACCAAATTCCCCTTTCTTTTTCCCCTGTAGTTTCTCTTTCTGGTTACTTAGTCATTTTTTCCGAAAATGTCTTGTTGCACGGGTTGGCAGATTCACAAGTTCATATTTTCATTCATGGTTTTATATTGCCATTCCAATCGAGCGCTTCCCCTTTCCATACTAAACCAATTTTTCGATTGCGGGTTCCTGCCTAGGCATTCTCTAAATTTCACTTCCATTGTTTCATGACTTGCAAAAAACACTCTGACTTCTACGATATGCAAATTTACTTCTGGACTCGCATATCATCCCCTCTTCCATGTTACGCATTTTTCACTTGGCCTCACGTCTTCTCGGGAACCCTTGTCACCCTATTTTGAAGAAAGTTCGACCGCTTTCCACACTTGGCCATTTCTTGGAATCTCTTTCTCGGATCGTCGAGTTGGCAGGTTTAGGAAATTTCCAATTTCTAGTCGTTGTTCCCTGTGGCCACCACCTTAACACTTCTTTTCAAGTATATGCAATAAGTATACAACTTCTCCAGAAACATACAGGAAAGATCTTTCCAGGAAATGGAATATCTATTACAGATTTGAATATATTGGCCCTTCTTTTCCCTCTTCTATACTTAACCAAATTCCTCTTTCTTTTTCCCCTCTACTTTCTCTTTTTGGTTACTTAGTCATTTTTCCGAAAATGTCTCAATGTGCGGGTTGGTAGACTCACGAGTTCACATTTTCACTCGTGCTTTTATATAGAGACTCAGACCGACCACTTCCCATTCCATGCCTAACCACTTTTTAGATTGTGGATTCCTAGGTAGGCGAGCTCTAGATTGCACTTCCATTGTTCCCTAACTTGCAAACAACAATCTGACTTCTGCGATATGCAAATTTACTTCCGAACTCCCACATCATCCCCTCTTCCATGCTACAAGGTTTGCACTAAAATGTTTTGATACATACAATGTGACCGTTGAGGCCTCACGTCTTCTTGGGAACCCTTGTCACCCTATTTTGAAGCTAGTCTGACTGCTTTCCACACTTGACCATTTCTTGGAATCTCTTTTGCGAATCATCGGTTTGGCGGGTTTAGGGAATTTCCAATTTCTAGTCGTTGTTCCCTGTGGCCGCCAACTTTACACTTCTTTCCAAGTATATGCAATAAGTATACAACTTCTCTAGAAACTTACAAAAAAAATCTTGCCAATAAGTGGAATATCTATTACATATTTGAATATATTGGCTCTTCTTTTCCCTCTTCTATACTTAACCAAATTCCTATTTATTTTTCCCATTTACTTTCTCTTTCTAGTTACTTAGTCATTTTTCTGAAAATGTCTCAATGCGCAGGTTGGCGGACTCACGGGTTCACATTTTCACTCGTGATTTTATATAGCGACTCCGACCGACCACTTCCCATTCCATGCCTAGCCACTTTTTAGATCGTAGATTCCTGGGCAGGCAAGCTCTAGATTGCACTTCCATTGTTCTTTGACCTGCAAACAACACCCAGACCTCCATGATATACAAATTTATTGTCGGACTCCCACATCATACCCTCTTTTGTGATACACATTTTGTACTCAAAAGTTTCGAGACCTGTAATTTGACCTTCGGGTCCTCACATCTTCTGGGGAACTATTGTCACCCCATTTTGAAGCCTATGCATCCACTTTCCATATTTATCCATTACTTGCAATCTCTTTCACACCTCCAATTCCATACTTTCCAGAATTTTTTGCTTGTGGGTTACCAGACAAGAAGAATTCACTTCCAGTGTTCCTTGACCTGCAAATACCCCCCCATCTTCCACAATATACACATTAACTTCCAGACTCCTACATCAGCCCCTCTTCTGTGTTACACAGTTTGCACTCAAAAGTTATGATACATATAATTTGACCGTCAGGGTCTCATGTCTCCTTGGGAACCCTTGTCACCCTATTTTGAAGCCTGTCCAACAACTTTCCACACTTAGCCATTTCTTGGAATCTTTTTCGCATATCGTCGAGTTGGTGGGTTTAAGCAATTTCCAATTCCTAGTCATTATTTCATGTGCCCACTACCTTCGCACTTCTTTCCAAGTATATGCAATAAGTATACAACTTCTCAAGAAACATGAATAAAATATCTTTCCAGGAAATGGGATATCTATTACACATCTGAATATATTAGCCCTTTTTTTCCCTCTTCTAGTTGCGCAGGTTGGCAGACTCACGGGTTCACATTTGCACTTGTGCTTTTATATTGCAACTCCGACCGACTGATTCCCCATTCCATACCTAGCCACTTCTCTGACAGTGGATTCCTGGGTAGGCAGGCTCTATATTTCACTTCCATTGTTTCGTTACCTACAAACAACACCTTGACTTCCGCGATATACAAATTTACAACCAGAATCTCACATCATACCCTCTTCCGTGTTACATAGTTTTCACTCAAAATTTCCAAGACCTACAATTTACTGTCGGGTCCTCACATTTCCTGTGGAACTATTGTCATCCCGTTTTGAAGCCCGTCTGTCTACTTTCCATACTTCACCATTTCTTCGAATCGCTTTTGCGAATCATCGGGTTGGCGGGTTCATGAAATATCCAATTCCTAATTGTTGTTTCCTGTGCCCGCCACCTTCGCACCTCTTTCCAGGTATGAAATAACTGAGGTTTAATTCTTACATCTCACCATGCCTCGAGGAGATCATAATAATTGTTCCTACACAACTTGTCCAAAAACATGCAGAAAATATCCTCCCAGGTAATGGGATATCTATTAAAAATATCAATATATTAGAGAAAACGAATTCCACTGACCATTTCTCTATTCCATACTTACGGAATTTTTTGCTTGCCAGTTCCTGGATAGGTGGGTTCAATATTTCCCTTGCATTGTTGCATGAACTGCAAACATCACCCAGAATTCCGCGATATACATGCAAAAAAGATATCGGCAGGTAATGGGATATCTATTACAAATTTCAATATATTAGCGAAAACGAGTCCGACCGACCGTTTCCCTATTCCATACTTAGCCACTTTTTCGATTATGGGTTCCTAGATAGGCGGGCTCAATATTTCCCTTCCATTGTTCCACAGCCTGGAAACATCACCCAAAATTCCGCAAATATACAAACTGGCCGCTGGACTGCCCCATCATACACTTTTCCCTTTTATGCCTTTTGCAGTCAAAATTTTCGAGACATACAATTTGACCGTCGGGCCATCACCTCTCCTGAGAATCCCCTGTAACCCTATTTTGAAACTTTTCCAACCACTTTTCATACTTGTCCATTCCTTACATTCCCTTCCCCGTCCCCATCCCTGTCACCTTCGCACTTGTTTACAATAAAAAATTGTTTATAAAAACACACACACACACATATATTATAAAGACATATAATTTGACTGTCGGGCGCTCACCTCTCCTCCATATCCCTTGCAACCCTACTTTCAAGCC
>JZKD02S1212437.1:1677248-1691600 GCA_000966675.3 Picea glauca | reverse complement strand
ATATCCCTTGCAACCCTACTTTCAATCCCATCCGACCGTTGTTCATACTTATGTATATATATAAGAGTTGTATTTATAATAAAAAAAATTGTTTATAAAAACATAATTATATATATAAGGTCTTATTTCTAAGTATGCAATTAGCAAGTTTCAATGCTAAACCAAAATTTGAGGAGATCTCCAATTAATACGCATTAAACCAAGATTTTCATAGGGTTATATTATCCCTTCTGAGTGTTAATTTCAAACATCATGGAATGTCGTTCGCGCGTCGTCGGGTTGGCCCATTCACGAAATATTCAATCCTTAATTCTGAAAATGAGTCCGAACGACCGTTTCCATATTTCATACTAAGCCACTTTCTCGAAATTCCGCAAATATACAAACCAGCCGCTGAACTGCCCCATCATGCCCTCTTCTGTTTTACGCGTTTTGCAGTAAAAAATTATGAGACATAAAATTTGACCGTCGGACACTCACCTCTCCTCAGTATCCCCTGTAATCCTATTTTGAAGCTCGTTTGTTCACTTTTCATAATTAGCCATTCCTTACTTTCTCTTCCTTGTCTCTGTCACCTTCGCACTTGTTTATAATAAAAAAATGTTTATAAAAGCATATATATATATATATATATATATATATATATATATATATAAGGTCTTATTTCTGAATATGCAATTAGTAAGCTTTAATGCTAACATCTCGTCATGTTGGAACCGTATAGATTTTCATTGATGAGCGAAAGGCTTGAGGATATCTCTCATTAATATGCATTAAACCAAGATTTGCAGAGGGTTATATTATCCCATCCGAGTGTTAATTTCAAAATCATGGAATGTCGTTCGCACGTCGTCAGGTTGGCGCGTTCACGAAACCTCCAATCCTTAATTTCTCTTCATCATACCCGCCACCTTCACACTTCTAAGTATGCAATAAGTAAGCTTTATTACTAGCATCTCATCATGTAACACCCATAGAGATTGTAATTAATGAGCGAAAGGCTCAAGGAGCTTTCCCATGTGGAGGGTTATATTATCCCCTCCAACTTTTCATTTCAACCATCGTCTGGAGAAAATAGACGTTCTCATAAACTTATGGCACCATCTCGACAATAGTTTTGTGGAGATACAATGAACATCTTCGGGTGCGAGGACCAAAACTTCAAGTGGTCCAGGGAATATTCTTACTACTCATCCCCTTCTGCCCATAACGTAATAATTTGGACCTCTTGGATTGCTCATGCAAGTTGTGTCCCTAAAGTTTTTTACTATAAGGAGTTGGTCTCTTGGTGCACCGATAAATATATTTCAGGCCAAAGAATTATTCCACTGCGGGACCACTCTTTTGTTTCTTTGTCACCTCAGGTCTTCCGCCAGATGTTAAGATTATCGGAGCCAACATTGGCGTTCAAAGGAGAAGACTCCAAGCAGTTCCTAAGAAATCATAATAACAGGTTGGACCTCTTGCCCAAGTTCCTAGAAAACCCGATGGCAGTTCCTGAAGATATCACAAGCTTGTAGGTTAGTTCATTTAGAAATCCATTCTGGGAAATTGCCTGGTTGTTTACAAGAATAACGAGATAAGAATCCACAACAACTATTTCCTGCATGGTTCTTTATATTTTGTATTTCACAGTCAAGGAACAAGCCATTTTTTATTGGGGGAAGCTAATTTCCCATGAAATTTGTTCCCAATTGTCAATCTTCAAAAAGGAGAAGAAATGTTATGTGTCATCCTACTTGGTTTTTGCAATAGCGCATTGCTGTCAGTTTCCAAAACTGTCTTTATCCAAGAAGGTAAACTGGGAATTCAACCTAGTAACCTTTTGGTACCATGCCTTGTGGAAGCACAAGGCCTCCCACTATTTTTATGAGTTTTTTAATGACTTTGTCTCTGTTTTCAAAGTTTTATTGTTAGGAGAAGATGCTCCCTGCATATCTGACCAGGAAAGCAAGTTTTTGGATAGGAAGGGGGAACTTGAACAAATGGATAATTACAGTGTGATAAGGATTTTTGGCTCCAAGGAAAAACTTCTCTCCTTCCATGCCAGATTACGGAAAAAATGTTTGTTACAGAAATAACAAGGCAATACAACTACTAGTTGCATCTATTCCATGAGAAGAGAAAAAAATAGTTCATTCCTCTGCCTTGGAAAGTCGGGGACTTCGTGTTGAGGAACGTCAACAAATTGACGAATTCGCAGCCCATTTCAACAACTTGAACCTAAGATATGATGAAATCCTAAGAGGGTTTGACCCTAATAATTTTTTTTTAGAACATTTAGTTACACTTGGTCTCGACAATTCTTTTTTCTAGAAACACCTAAGGAAAAACAAAGACACTAGCGACAATGCTCCTACTTC
Source organism: Picea glauca (assembly GCA_000966675.3). NCBI lineage: Eukaryota > Viridiplantae > Streptophyta > Pinopsida > Pinales > Pinaceae > Picea > Picea glauca. The sequence continues at coordinate 1,689,237 of JZKD02S1212437.1, read as the reverse complement.
TGATGTTGGCAACCTAGACATACTACAAAGCACCACTAAATTGTACAAGAAATAGGGAAAAGGCCCTGGTGAGAAGAGTGTTCAATCAACGTATAACACTCCCAAAAGTAGGACATCCCGGAGTATCGCTCCAACGGCCCACCACAGTAAGAAAGCAACTCAGAATTCTTCAAACGGAGAAGGAGATAAAAACCCTCCTCACCCTAAAATTGATAGTTCTCACAAGATTTCCATGGAGAAGAAGAGAAAAAAAATTGTACGGCAGGCGGAAGAGCCCAAAAATGAGAGTGAGAACACGGAACTTGAGACTAATTTGGATAGCGTATTCCGCAACCTTGATCAACCTAGAGATGCGATCCAACATATTTGTCCAATGGACATAGATGATACCGAAATTTTTGACGAAGATGAATCCTCCATGTTCCAGAGCGTTGTCTTTGACAGCGAGTCTAAAAAATTAATTATTTAAAAGAGAGATGTAAAAAATAAGAAAGGAAAAGATTGTTCAGAGGTTAACCTTGCGAACATGCGGTCGTCCCAAATCTCTCAACTTCACAAAGAAACCAAAGATTCTCTTGATGATTCCATTGGAGGCATTGAGGTCGAGAATGACAGAATGAAGGATCGAGTCAAGGAATTGGAGGAAGCTTTGATTCCTATGCCATTGTTTGTCAGTCCTTTAGCAATAGCCATGCCTGCCACCCCTACATCCAAGTTAAAAGGATCCTCCAGCCTCCTCGCATCATGTAGAGGATATGTGGAGAATAATATCAAGAAAATAATGGAACTGATTGCTGAGGCATGGGAAACATCACAAAACATGGCTTCTCTTGGAACGAGGGCACATACTTTGCTTGAACATTTGCAGGCAGATTTAAAAAATGAAGAACGTTTCTATTTAGACACGGTCATTCCTTTTGGCACCCATGTCAACAACATGACAAAAACAAGAAGAAGACAACAAGATCTCATGTCAAAAAACCAGATCACTCAATTAAATGCACGCTGGAAAGAGAAAGTGAAGAACTTGCATCTCCTTTTCCAATCATGTGAACAAGCCATATCAAAGAAAGAAAAATTATTCACAAATCTAACCAAAATAGACTTAGCTGGAAGGACTAACGAGGTCTAAGACCCCAAGTTAATCGTCAACTCCTTTCTCTTAACTAAGCAAGACTTTGATAAACAAGTTGATATTTTTAAAGCGTTGTCTTTAGAAAATTTTACAACCTCCTTGAATATGGTGAAGATGATGTGGACAACTGGCTAGTTGACTATTCGGTACAGAATGAAGAAATTGATCAAGCCCTGCGTAATCTTTCTATCGATCTAAGGGAATTAGAAAATTAACTTTTCAACACAAAAATCTAGAATGAGATCAGCATCACCCCATTGAGAAGCTACATTCAAGAATGGGTCAAAATGGAATTGAAGCAGGTCACCGACGAAAGGAAACAAGCACTTGGCATGATTTCAGTAGTCGTCAACAACAACAACAAAAAGGCATCAGCAAGAAAATAGCAAAAGGGGTGATATGCACCATCATTGTAAGTCTATACTGATCACATCCTTCTTTGTTTATCAATCCAGTTATTCCACCTTTTTAAATGGAAATGTCTAGCCAAAGATTGATACCTTTCAAATTCTACTTTTCAGGTAGTACACTCTACAGTCACCAACTTCTTCTTTCCATAGTCCTATTTCTTGTACATATTTCTCTTATGGTATGTGGGAGCCCCAATCCCAGTCTATATGACAAACGCATTTAAATTTCCAGGAATATGTAACAGACAATATTATTTTTTGATATATTTCAATTAAAACTATTTTTTATCTCCTTTTATATTTATGTGCTCATAAATTTTTATCTTCAACTATGTTGAATGTCAAGAAATTGTGTTTATTTAATTTGAATTATCTTTTTTTCATGCATATATTTTTCTCTTGCTATGCATATAACTTTTTTTTTCCAGGCACATATAGAGACATACATGCCAGATGGTCTAGGAAATAACATAAATTTTGAACATAGCAAAATGGATTATATAGTTTCAAAAAATAAATGGGACTCTAGAGGCCACGTGTCATTTACTGCATGGATACCACCTRTGTTTCATGCCGCTTGCCACATMTCCACTGCAGTTTCCATCTTCCTTYGCTACTTTTYCCCCATCCTTGTGCATTTATTCCCAWTTCAACTCGGCAGGGACTAYGCTACCATGCAATACTTGTTAAGATTGTGGTGTGCTATTGTAATRTAGAGTTTATCTCTATGTAAATTGTTTGATTCTATTATTTAGGGGRTTGTTGTAGATMTACTTGGWTGTGAGAGATMTTTCCAACTTAGTCTCATAGTTTGTTGTGTAGTTGAGATATTCTCTCAACMTCTCCTTYTATATTGGGAATAAGTTAGATCTGATAACAACTTGTGAACTCTATATAATGGAGTCACAATCTATTGTAAATAATTCAATTATTCAATAGAGTTTAGTTTACATGTAACAATGTCTCATCTCTCATATTTTATCTTGGTATCATACCAGGTCTGGGATTAACTACCTCATGAGAGTGCCTAGGAGTATGAAAGAGATGTGAGATTAATATATTGTAGGAGTATATTAGCATAACTAGTTTCTCGTTTGATTGTTTTTATTATGATTTTGTGTGTTTCTAGTTTGGCCATCATTTAATAAGAGATGCTATTGTGGGTTGAAGGAGCTTCCAAGGGGTATCACTTCCAAAGGTATTGATGGAACTCCTAGAAGGAACATCATGATCGGTTTCCCATTGTGAACAAAGGAGACTCAAACTTCAGATCTGTAGCCATATCGTCTTGGAATCTTCAGAGCCACTAGAGAGTTTTACATAGGTCTCGACAAATCTAAAATAAGTGATCTAGTCTCAAGGTTGCATTAGAGAAAGGGTCTGAGAATAATCAAATTGCAGGATCTAAGCATCAAAGCCATCATCACTATCATCCATGAAAGCAATCGAACCACAATTCTTGTAGTTGCCGATCAAATCGCCATTAATCGCGATGATTAGTGAAAAGAGTCTTTAGCAAATTGAGCGACCTGTATCTTAGAGCATAGAAGTACCAATGCACATGTGCAGAGGTTATACACAAAATGACACTTGAGGAAATCTACTGGGAATCCAAATTTGGAGTTGTTGATATGGTTCAGGTTTACAATCGTGAGAATATGCCAATGGAGTCAATCATGACCAAGAGATTTATTTCTTATATTCCTCTCATACCAATTCAAATTCAAAAGAAAGAGAAGAAAATCAATCAAGAGAGGAGTTGAGAAAGGTAATGATCAATTTGATAAAGGGTAATCTAAGTGGAGCTTCTTCCTAAATCGCTTACATGGAAGAAAATAAAGTAGGTAGATTTTTATATCAGTTAATTAGTGAAAATGTATTAGCATTATCATTTTTTTGTAAAATAAATGATGATAAATATTAGCCCTTGGTTATGAAAGCAAGAGGAGAACAAGGAAGAAAAGGTAAAAAGTGAACTTCGTGGGAGACATAGTGATTTTCACCAGGTCAAAGTGATCAAAAGAGCAAAGAAGACGAAGCGAAGTATGGGAAAAGCAAATCGTTGGAAGAGGAGATCGAGCATGACAGATCAGCAAGGAAGAGGGATCGAGGAAAACTCACCAAACGGAAAAATCCACCGTTGGATGCTTTGGAGCATCACGCAAGAAGGAAGGAAAGATAGACTGGCGAAGCCCAGATAAAAGTGGATCAAGTTGACCTAGGGTTTTAGACACCTAGGGTTTTGGTAACTAGGGTTTTGACACCTAGGTTTCGGCCTAAGGTTGTCGATGAGGTATTGTAATGAATAAATAAAGATCAAGAGGACCTGGGTCGAGAGGTAGGATATTGTTATTGATTTAGCTATATTGTTGTGGTGAGAGGTCATTGTATTGTGAGAGAGAAGTGCTAAGGGTGAGAGCCTTCTGGTATTGTAAGGTATTCAGCTGGGTGCGAAGATCAGATCTTGCAGCTGGGTGCGCAGGAAGGGGTAGAGAAGAGAGAAGAAGAGAGAGGATATGTTGTCCAAGAGCATAGATCAAAAATGTAAGCTTTAACCTAATATATCATAAGCACAATTTTGTTGACGTAGCCCTAGAGAGAGGGTCAACCATGTATATTTTGTGTTGTGTGAGTGATTAATGCTTTGATCTCTGTCCTTATTATACTGTTATTTGCATTATTGTGTTAGATCAAGATTTATAGCTGTGCAGAGTAGATTTCGCTGATAAGTGATATATGAATACTGTGATTGTTGTTATACAAGATCCACTTGATATTCCCCTGGTTTTAGACATCTCTGTCATGCAACCCCCTCATCACTACTTCGAGTGAGACTACATCTGCTCCGTAGATGTTGTCAAAAGGGCCAGTAGCTAGGGCTTGTTGGTGCACTCTTGAAGTGAACCCTAGGTCTGCCCCCGTGCCAACAAATGGTTCCGTTGCCGGGACCAGAATCTCTGTAAGAGAATGTCAAGGTGGTTTCCATCGAAGACAAAGATTCAGAAGTGGATAGAGGATCAAGATAAGAACTTCGCTGAAGCCCAGAACAAAAACCCTAAACTAAGTACTGAAGATTGGCTACAAAGATACATCTTCACTGACATTCACGAGATCTTCTTTGGAGGAATCCATCAAGAGATACACGAGTGGTTAGATAGGTTAGCTGACACACAATTTGAGACCAAATCTAGACCTCCTATGGTTTGGACACCAACACTGATCCAGAAGGTCAAGAGAATTAACAATGTTGTATCCAGAGCAGTAGATCATTGGTTTGATAGTACCATTGGAGGGTATATCACCGATTTTTCTATTGACAGAACATAATCATATAGCCAAGTCGAGAGATACTTTTTCAAAGGACCCAGAGGAAAAAATTTTCACTTTCTGAAACTAAGAATCAAGATGCTCTTGCATGAAAACCACATCTTGAAGATACAGTAGATCGACTGGATCTAAGAAGACTAATGTTTAGAAATTCAGACAGTGATAGCGACACAGAATCAGGACATACGCACAGTGGGAAAGTATTCCAAGGGGTTCACCTTGAGAACTTGTTTAAGAAAAACTACGAAGAAGAGGGTTTCTACAGTGGAGAAGAGGTAGATCTAACCGACAAAGAGCATCCAGAACCCACTAGAATAGAAGAAGAGGAAGCTGAAGAAATGCGCCAAAGTGATCCAGAAAACTTAGGAACTGTGCAGACTACTGAAGTAAGTAACGTTAATCCTCCTGTTGTCCCAAGAATACTTAGCAGTCAGAATAGTCAGAACCACTAGAATCTTCAGAGTTCTGTTACTAGTAGCTCATCATCTCCTCAGACAAGAAGCCTAGTCAGCTCTATGGAAGATGAAATGAGACTCCCTATCTTTAGAGGAGATGGATCTGAAGATCCATATCAACATTGGCTTCTGTGTGAAGTCGTGTGGAATATTAAAAGTATCACCAATGAAGCCATCAAGAGAACCCAGTTCAGCACTATGCTAAGGAACCGCGCACTGAGCTGGTACATGAAACTTGTCCAAGGACTGGAATAGCCTAAGCCCCTGAATGAGATCAAGAATGCCTTGATTGTATATTTTAAGAAACTTAAGTCAGAGTCACAATGTATTACATAACTAAAAGAGATTAAACAAAGGGTAGCATAACTTGTTTGGGAGTTCAACCAGAGATTCAAGACCCTGACATGCCGATTAACTTTTTAGATCCCCGATGAACAGAACAAAGAATGGTTCATCACTGCATTGTTACCACACATAAGATTCCCTCTGATGCAGCAGAAGATTGCATTAGAGGCAGAAGATTTGGAGATCACCATGAAGCTTGAATCAACACCGATGGGAGAATCCAGCTCAGGCATTAGCCAGATCATGAGCCAACTAACTAGTTTGTCTTTACATGTCGAGGATATGAAGAAAGATAAGGGAAAAGACAAAAGGGAAGATATTTGGTGCATAAGATGCAGCTCTGAAGGCCATGATAAGGAACACTATCCCTTATTTCATGAATACTTAGCATCAGGGGCGCCGAGCCCCTTGAAGCAAGTTAACCTACCCTGGTGCGATGTATGCATAAATAGGCATCACCCAGATGAGTGATACTACATGCAAAAGTATGTTCAGACACCCACAAACTTGTAATGTACATTTTGTAAATCAGTGGGGCACGATGATCGATATTGTAGAGATTATGATCTCATGCATGAAAGGTCGAGGGATATATACAAGATTCAAGGTGAAGTACAATAAGAAGGAAACACTCCACAGTACAACTCTCCAGGGAGAGGAAACTTCAATCCTCATGGTGGATACAGAGGAGGAGGAGGAGGTATGGGCCGAGGCCAAGGAAAAATAATATGTTACAACTGTGCACAACTAGGACATTTAGCAAGGGATTGTCATAATCCTTACACAACTTGTAGTTACCATAACTCCTTCGAGCATGTCATAGAGGAATGCCCTGTGCTGTTGGCTAAACTTTAAGAAAGACGAGGACCTCAGAAGAACCCACAAGTACAAATGATATATGCTGAACCTCGCGGAGCAGACCCTAGAGTCACTGTTATCACTCGAGGAGGCGTTGCTATAGGAGAAGACAGAGTAGCCCAAGGAAAGACTGAAAACGACCACGGAGTCAGGAAAGCTATAGAAAAGACTCCAACATTCGATGCTAAGAAATAAAGACAGATATTCGAAAAAGAGTTCAAAAGAGGTCAAGGATCTTTGTCAAAGAGGCAACCAAAAATCAAAGAATATGTCATGCCTCAGGCGTTTGATCCATCTGCATCGCCAACAGAAGGGAAAAAGGTAAGAAAACTCATGGAATTTTTGTGCACTTGTGTTAAGTTGATTCAAGATAAAGGTGTTGTACAAGAATTACAAGATTTAATCAAGCAGCATGAGCTAGGAAATATAGACCCCTTACTGAATAGGGTAGTGCACCAAATTGGAAAAAGGAGAAGGACAAATAAATAATTACACTTGAATGCTCACATAGGAGAGTATGAGATAGACTATGTGGTCCTCGACTTAGGGTCGGAGGTCAATGTCATGACGAAGCAAACTTGGGCACTGATGGGAAAAACCAAGCTCATATATTCCCCTATCAGGCTTCGTATGGCTCATCAACAAGTTGTCAGCCCATTTGGACGATTAGAGCATGTCCCAGTGGACATCGATGGAGTAAGAAACTTTGCATATTTTGAGGTAATTGAAATTGTTGATGATAGCTACCCTTACCCTGCACTGTTAGGAATTGATTGGGCCTTCGACAATTCTACTATTGTTGATCTAAAGAAAAGACACATGACATTTGAGAGAGCTGGCCTTAGGGTCATTTCACCTTTAGATCCAGATGAGGGTCCATGATATATAGAGCCTATCAGAGAAGAATACCACGCATTTGAACTGGAAAACATCTACAAATTAATAGCTAGACAACATGATTATATCAACCCTACAGCTGATGGGAATCTGAGTTGGCGAAGTGACAACACATGTTCATCCGACTCAAAAGAAGTGTTGGAGAACTGGAAGAACCAGATGTACGAAGTATCTACAAGAAGATGTGCTAGGCTAACCAGAGAAGTTCGCTAGATTGGCACAACAGTGAGTAATCTACCCACATTTGATGGGCTAAACCCCTTAGAGAACTTCTTATAATAATTTGAGACAAGTGTACCAACACAACAGAGGTTGTTAGTAATGGATGAGCCCATGAAAGCCACACTAGCAAGATGGTGGGGAACGCACAAGGGAAACATCAGAGACTGGACATAATGTCAAACTTTGATGACAGCGCGTTTCTCAGCACAAGCAGTAAGCTGTGAAGTGAGGTATACAGGTCGAAGTTGCCCAAAGGACCACGTATGTAGCTGTGAAGAAGCCTGGAGTGATGTTCCTAGAGAACAATGGGTACACATATTCTTCAATATGCTAGATACCACCCCAATTAACTGGTACCTTCAAGCAGAGTTGTGCCTCATCACTTCAGAATGGGAAGGTATGATCCAGAATTTTATAACCACCTTTTTGTTTGAAAGTGAATTTCCTTCAGTAGATAAAGCACTACAAATGGTGAGACAGAAAGTATTTAAGGAGGCATCTGGCCTCCCTTCGGAGAAATAGGAGGATGAATGGACTACGCCCCTCCAGAAACTGCAGATCTGCTACAACATTAATGCCGACGAAGACGATGATCCAAGGAAGGTGAATATCGCAGAAACAAAAGGTTAGAGAGATGTGGAAGGACCAGGAGTTGAGCTGCCATTTATTCGACTACTGATAAAGATAAATAAAGTCAATATTGGGACAGAGGAGAGACCAAAGCTTGCCAATGTCGGATATTACTGGGACACTACTACCATTGACAAAATCACAGAATTATTGGACAAGTATCAAGACTTGTTCCCAACCAAGTTCACTGATATGAAGGGTATCAAAGGACCTATGGGAGAGATGAGAATACCTTTAAAACTAGGTGTGAATCCAGTCAAACAAAGACCATACAGATTGATCCAGAAATATAAGGAAAAAGTGAAGATTGAGCCTGACAGAATGTTAGAAGCAGGGATTATTGAACCTATCGAGGAGTCGGAGTGGATTATCCCTATGGTGGTGCAAGAAAAGAAGATAGGTGAGATCAAGATCTACGTAGATCTCAGGAAGTTGAATGATGCTTGTCTGCATGATCCTTTCCCTACACCATTCACAGATGAAGTGTTGGACAATGTGGGAGGACAAGAAGTATATTCTTTTACAGATGGGTTTTCAGGATACCATCATATCTGTATCGCCAAGACCGTCATAAAACTACATTTTCCATAGAGTGGGGATCCTAACAATATATAGTAATTCCATTTGGATTGAAGAATGCCCCAACCATCTTTTCCAGGGTGGTGGTTGAAGCGTTCAAAGAATTTTTGCATAAGTTTTTAGAAGCATACTTTGATGACTGGACTATTTTTAGTTTGTTGAAAAATAATATTGAATGTCTAAGGCTAATGTTGGATAAATGCAGGTAGTGTCAAATTGCTTTGAATTTGAAGAAGTGCATATTCTTCTCACCATTTGGAGTATTATTAGGTCATATTGTATGCAAGCAAGGATTGTAGGTGGATCCATCCAAAATTGCAATTATAGTTGAGTTTCCACCTCCCACGTCAGTCAAACAACTGTGCATTGTGCTAGGACATACTAGCTATTACAGAAAATTTATCAAAGGATATGCTCAGATTACTACGCTAATGGAGAAGTTATTAAAGAAAGATTGTCAGTTTGGTTGGACAGAAGAATGCCAGCAGAGCTTCAACACACTGAAACAAAAGATGGTGACTATGCCTATTCTAGTCTTTTCAAACTAGAGCAAGGAATTTCATGTGCATGTTGATTCGTCTTCCATTACATTAGGAGCAATACTAGCACAACCTGGAGAAGGGGACATTGATCATCCATTAACATTTTCCAGCAGAAAGCTATCTATAGCTGAAATTAATTACACCACTATAGAAAGAGAAGGATTAGCCATGGTGTATGCGTTACAGAAATTCTGCCACTACTTGTTGGGAGGACACTTTAAAATGTTTACCGACCACTCTGCACTGAAGTACCTATTCAACAAGCCAGCTTTGGGGGGGAGAATATGCAGATGGCTTCTGTTGTTTCAAGAATATGATTTTGAGATCATAGCTAAGCCAGGAAGAATGAACAAGGGCCCAGACCACCTGTCGAGGTTGGAACATGGCGAAGAACCTACCAGTCTGGAGGATACATTATCGGATGCACAACTGCTCACCATTAGAAATATTTATGACCACTTCACAGACATAGTCTAGTTCCTGTCTACAAGAATGGCTCTGAGTGAGTATACAATCTCCCAAAAGAAACAACTAGTGGTGTGCGCTGCAGATTTTTCACTGATAGTTGGTCAACTATATAAAATGGGACCTGATGAGATACTAAGAAGATGCGTTATGGAAATAGAGCACCCAATGATCCTCACAAAAGATCATGAAGGCATCACAGGAGGACATTACGCAGGGAAAGCAACTGTGCAGAATATTTTGCGAGTTGGCCTTTGGTGGCCTACGTTACACATAGATACTAAAGAATATACCACAGCATGTGATGTATGCCAGCGAGTTGGAAAACCATCCTAAAGAGATGAGATGCCATTAGCACCGCAGATGACCCTATAGGCATTTGAAAAATGGGCCATTGACTTCGTGGGACCTATAAACCCACCAGGAAAGCACACAAGAGAAAGGTATATTATCACTGTGACAGAATACCTGACTAGATGGGTCGAAGCAAGAGCAGTCAAGGATTGTAGTGCAACTACAGCTAGGCATTTTATATTTGATGACATAATAACCAGGTTTGGATGCCCTAAGGTCCTTATGAGTGATCAAGGTACACACTTCATCAATAAGACAGTTGCAGCCCTGACTGAAGAATTTGCAGTCCACCATCAGAAGAGCACACCTTACCATCCACAAGCAAACGGAATGATTGAAGCATTCAACAAGATCTTGGAGACAACTTTGACAAATATTTGCATCGTGAACAAGGATGATTGGGATTTAAGAGTACCAACAATACTCTGTGCCTATAGAACCACTTGCAAGAAATTAACAATGTAGACCCCCTTCAAGTTGGTCTATGGTCTGGAAGTTGTTGTCCCGATGGAGTACTTGGTACCAAGATTAAGAATTGTTTCATTTACAAACATGGATGATACTGGTGTTGTTCATGAGAGGGAAAAGAAAACCGTTGGAAGAGGAGATCGAGGATGACAGATCAACAAGGGAGAGGGATTAAGGACAACTCAGCAAATGAAAAAAGCCATTGTTGGATGCTTTGAAGCACAACGCGAGAAGGAAGGAAAGACAGGCTGGCGAAGCCCGAAAAAAGTGGATCAAGTTGACCTAGGATTTTAGACACCTGGGGTTTTGGTAATTAGGGTTTTGAAACCTAGGTTTCGACCTAAGGCTGTCGGTGAGGTATTGTAATAAATAAATAAAGATCAAGAGGACCTGGGTCGGGAGGTAGGATATTGTTATTGATTTAGATCTATTGTTGTGGTGAGAGGTCATTGTATTGTGAGAGATAAGTGTTAAGGTTGAGAGCCTTCTGGTATTGTAAGGTTTTTAGCTAGGTGCGAAGATCAAATCCTGCAGCTGGGTGCGCAGGAAGGGGGAGAGAAGAGAGAAGAAGAGAGAGGATCTGTTGGCCAAGAGCACAAATCAAAACTATAAAATTTAACCTAATATATCATAAGCACAGTTCTGTAGATGTAGCCCTAGAGAGCGGGTGAACCACGTATATTTTGTGTTGTGTGAGTGATTAATGCTTTGATCTCTGTCCTTATTATACTGCTATTTTCATTATTGTGTTAGATCAAGATTTATAGCCATGTAGAGTAGATCTCGCTGATAAGTGATATATGAATACTGTGATTGTTGTTATACAAGATCCACTTGATATTCCCCTGGTTGTAGACATCTCTGTCTTGCAACCCCCTCATCGCTGCTTCGGGTGAGACTACATTTGCTTCACAAGTGTTGCTGAAAGGGCCAATAGCTAGGGCTTGTTGGTGCGCTCTTGGAGTGAACCCTGGGTCTGCCCCCATGCCAACAATGAATCTCAAAATCATATGAATGAGGTCATAATGTAGGATTGACTTGGATACACCTTGTATCCAGAATGTTTTACTAGAGAATTGATGAGCACTATGGTTGGGTACCTATAAGTGTCTCGGTAGATGGAAGTATTCCCATAGAATGGTCAGTTGTTTAGTCTCTGCAGTTAAATTTGTAATTATTTATTGGTCTGAAGTAATTGTATTTCCAAATCTAGAAGAGATCAAGTGCAAGTAAAAGATCAATATGGATGGTTGTTTAGTTAGTTCGAGAGTTGTGGGTCTAGGGAACAATCCCTCATTAGTT
>JZKD02S1212437.1:1641577-1660908 GCA_000966675.3 Picea glauca | reverse complement strand
TGTCGGATCACGATGACTTGCCCTTGGAGGCCTAGAGGATACCTTGGAGGACCTTGCCTAGCCCTCACATGCCAAACGTTTTTCTTGGAGAGGCCAAAACATCACCCTTCAAGACCCGATGTTCAAAAGACCCCCGCTAAGTGAAGGGATAAACTGAAAAAGGAAGAAAAGATTTATTTGGGGAAGTTGCTTCAGCAGTTCTGTGGAAAGCATGGCAAGCTTGCCCAATCCCAACAAACTATGCCTACCAACTTCAATCAGAAGTCCATTACCAGGAGCCCAAGTGAGCCATTGAAGAATGATAGGTAGGGTTGTTAAAAGGTTTTTCCAGGTCTGAGAGCCAACTGTGGGTCTCTCAGTGGTTGATCTGAGCCAGAATAGTACCGGTATCTGAGGGAAATATTTTGCCTTGATAACCTTGCTCCAGATGCCCGGCTTCATAATAATGCGCCAGAGAGTGTTTACCAAGAGCGCCCGGTTGAAGAAGGGCAGATTCCTGAGGCCCCATCCGCCCATCTTCTTTGGTTTAGAAATGGTCTCCTAGTTGCAAAGATGATATCCAGTAGTCTTACTGCCAGTCCATAGAAAGGAGAAAATAAGCTGACGAATAGAGCTAAGAATCGTAGCCGGGATTTTTGCAAGCACCATCCAATAGACCGGAAGACTTTCTAACACAACTTTTATGAGAATGTATCTCCCTCCCATGGTGATTAACTTGTTACACCAATGATGAATTTTCCTGTCAAATTTATCTAGAAGCCAATGCCAATTTTTGTTTGAATATCTGGTGGATTTGATGAAAAACCCAAGATAGGAGAAACCCTCCTGTAGGTCAGCTGCGTTGATACCATACAGATCTTTCAAATTAGTTAAGAAAGGTTCCTGTGAATTCAATGCAAGAAAGAGAGATTTTTGTAGATTGATCACCAGTCTAGAGGCTGCACAGAAAGTACTAATGATGGAGTGAATAAGGGACCATTCGGCAAAATTGGCCTCTGTCAAGATTAGCACATCATCAATGAAAAGAATGTGTAGGATGTGTGTCAGCCCTGAGAAATTTACTCCAGAAAGTTGGCCCTCTGCTTGACTATGTTTGAGGAGGATGTTGAGCCCTTCAAGTATCATGATAAAAAGTAGTGGTGATAGAGGGCATCCTTGACGGAGCCCTCTCTCACATCGAAAATATTTTGTGGGTTCCCCATTGATCACTACAGCCATAGTTGCCGATGTAATACAGCTTAAGATCTAATTGGTAGTGACTTTCTCAAAACCGCTCTGCAAGAGAATAAGGTGCAAAAAGTTCCAATTTACACAATCAAAAGCCTGCTTGAGATCCAGCTTGAGAAGAATGGCTTGTTGTTTTCTGGAATTTAAGGTGTGGATGCATTCTTGTGCTACACCTATTGCATCTAAAATCTGTCTACCTTTCAGGAATCCGAGCTGCTCCTCCGAAAGTGCTTTGGAGAGTATAGGGCGAATTCTATTTGCGATAATCTTAGAAATTAGTTTATAGCTTAGGTTGCAAAGTGAAATGGGGCGGTAGTCTTTGAAGTGTTTAGGTAGATTGGATTTTGGAATCAAGACAATATAGGTGTTGTTTAGCTGTGGATTTATCACACCTCTTGTATGAGCATCCTCCACGACATCCAGCAAATCCTATCCCATAATGTCAAAAAAATGAATGTATAATTCAACCGACCATCCATCGGGTCCTGGACTCTTCTCTTTTTTGAAACCCTTGAGAACTGTCAATATTTCCTCCTTTGTACAGGGGGATTCTAGGGCTAGTACCTCCTCTACTGTTACCATGTTAGGGAAGCGGCTAGCTAACTCCATCTGTCGGTGAGACTTGGTGCATTGGGGACCTGAAAAAAAGCTTTAAAATGGTGAGCAGTGGCCTCTTTAATAGCTTCCTGAGCATGATGTTTGGTGCCGTCCTCCTCTTCAATATCCCACATCTGTTTCTTTGATCTACGAGCACTGGCAAATTTATGGAAGAAACGGGTATTTTTGTCTCCACCCTCGAGCCAGAGCATCCTGCTCTTTAAGCGCCACCTCTCCTCATCTTCACGCAAGAAAATAGATCCGGCCTTCTCCAGCTCACGGATTCTACAGTTGATATTCAATAATGCATGATTGTGTAGTTGTAAACAGAGTAGAGCGGCCAGCTCCTCATCAATCTTATTAATGACTGCTTGCTCCTCACGTTTTTTGTTTTTTAGCCATATAGTTGTATGTTGCTTTAAAATGGCTAATTTTCTTGCCAAATTTTCTTTCGGATCACCAGGCACCGATACAGAACAGTCCTCCCATGTTGTTCTGACCAATCTATTAAAAGATATCTCCTTTAACCATAACGGGTTAAGTTTGAAAGGTTGGCCCGCCCCATAGCGACCCACGCCTATCTGAAGACATATGGCAGCGTGGTCTGAAAGATATGGTAAATTTACCCAAGCACGAGAACAACGAGATGGTGAAAGTACTTCTGCAGAGATAAGAAATCTATCTAGTCGCTTGGCAATGCTATCTGGACCAGGTCTACCGTTCCGCCAGGTAGGTAAGAGCTCGGTCTGTTTCAGATCAATCAAGTTGTTCTTGAAAAACAATTGTTTAAAGTAACTCATGTGTGGATCAGTGAGAGCATTTTGTCCCCATGTCTCCAATGGGATGGTGGTGATATTAAGATCTCCCACTAAGATAAGGTTACGAGCTGCCAAGAGTCCGAGAGTATCCAGGCTCTCCTAGAAGGCCTTGCGATCAGTGCACGGACCGTATACATTGAGAAAGTTGAAGGAAGACTTTAGTTCAAAGCTGTAGCCTGTTAGAAGAATCCCTCCAGGGCTGAGCATCGACTGAAGATCAAAGAGAGAAGGGTCCCATGCGGCCAGAAGTCCACCTGAGGTGCCCACCGAGCTTGCCGCGCAGGTCAACCAATTTGGCCTGAGTCTATGAATGAAAACTCGGGCAGCAGAAGCTATCACAAGTGTTTCTTGCAAAAAGATAATGGACGGATGTGTCTGATCCAAAAGTCTTCGTATAGAGGAAAATTTCAGGGCTCCTCCGACCCCTCTTATGTTGAGGGACAGTAGGATCCTGGATCACCTCTGGCTAGGGATTTTAATCCTCTAAGCGCCCCTTTATTTATGACCGTAGCAGATTTTCCCGTTGCTTTCAAACCAGACAGTGTTTTCTTGCGAGCACTGCGGGTTTTCAAAGGTGAAAGTTCAATTCCAATACCTCTAGACCAATGTGGGTCTGGATCTGTTGAAGTGGGAATGTTTGATGAGGATGGTTGGTCCAGTGGAGGTATATTGGGTTGTATTATAGAGTTTCCAAGATAGGTATGGATGGGTATCGAGTCAAAAGGTAGAGAGTGTGCTGAGGTCGCTGTCGGGAACATGGAATCAAGTTGTATTTCAGATTGGCTCGGTTCAGTGTATCCAGGTAATGTATGAGGGTTTGGTGTTTCATCAATTGATACTGTAGATGGGGAATCCGGAACCAGGGTGGATGGATCTAGTTGTGAAAGGTGTGTATCTGGTGCTGGATAAGGGATGGAATCACAATCAGTTTGGTTATTCCTAGTTAAGGGGGGAATAGATGTGTGGTCAGACAAGACCGAAACCGTGGCCTTTGCTCCAAAACCCAGAATCATATTCTCTTGATTAGCAATGTACAATTTGTCCCAAGTAGAGAAAGTATTATAGAGAGAGGGACAAAGTAATTGGATCTTACCCACTAGAGAGTTGCCAGATGGATTTGAAACTTGCCCAAGATTGGGTGCTAACTGTTCAGCATACTGGTTTGGTGATGAGATATAGCCATCAAAATTTGGCTCCTCTGCAGGATCCAATTCAATGTCCGGTCGAGGAAACTTGTGGCAGTCCCTTCTCAAGTGCCCTGTTCTGCGGCAATAGGAGCAACGGAAAGGTATGCCAAGAAAGTCCAGGCGTTGTGTGATTAATTGATTGCGCCAGTCGATTTCTAGGACTTCAGGAAGTCCGGCCTGTATGTCAATCTCCACGTAAATATTAGCCATTCTTCTATCTGTCCCTGCTATACAGTTTGCATCCACTCTTAAAAAACGCCCTAAGGAGGTCCCAATAAGTTCAAGCGCTTGGTTGTTCTAGAGTTGTAGAGGGAGTGTAACACCCTATTTCCCCCAGATTGTAAATATAACTGAACCGTCCAAGGACTATGGAAAAACTCATAAGTATGAATATGTGATGTAAATGGACCTGCAGGAAGAGGTCAATGAATGTAAATAACAGTTTGAATTTATTGCAAAACTGCTGAGAGGGGATGTGCAGAAAAGAGACCACGATGGTAGTGGAGGGCACCTTGAAAAAGGGGCATTAACTTCCACCAAGAAAAAAAAACACTGTATTTGGACTCCACTGGCCCGGAGAACCAAAAGCGGCTCGCTAGCCCTGAAATTAATGCCTTGCAGGCCAATAGGTTGATGGCTTGATGAGGGATTGGGAGGTGAACCGCCCATCTGTAGAGCCATCATGAATGACCAGTGCAAGGGTAATCGTGCCCACGCAACCTCGGGAGAGGATAAGGCGTGTGGCTGAAACGATGGAAAGGGGGCAGACGCGAGGGGAAACTCTGGAATTTTCTACGTAGAGTGAGTGATCGCAGGAGGAAGGATTGCAACCTTCGCTCCTGGCACTGGCAGACAGAGAGACGCAGGTCTCAGGATGTCGTGGTCTCATCTCGGGGGTGGCTAGTGGTAAATCCGTTAGGACTCACTACGCCTACGGTTGGGTGGAAACGAGCACCCCTCTCAGTAGTTTCTTCCATTGCCGAAGTATTTTTGATAAGTGTTTTGCTCATATTGCATTTGAAATTTACATGCTGTCACATATGTTCATGGATTTGTGGAATTGTAAATGTCTCCTGTGAAAGAATTGTCTGTACAGTAATTGTTAATATGAAGTAGATGTTAGCTCATAGAACCATGAATTTGTCAATGATTTCAGTATAAGAATGTCCGCGTAGTGCTTGAATGAGTTGATATATGCTTAACACGAAGGAAACCGTGCTCGACTTATGTTGATAGAGGAATCTAATCATGCCCAGCCGTTCTCGGGAAGCTGTCTTCCATTACCTGCTTCCGGGAATGCCCCGGTAGGAATCTCTTCTTAGAGGTTCCCACCTTGGAAAGGTTCACCAAGAACCCAGAATAAGGACCCGAACGCACAGGCCTTCTTAACCCTGCACGAGGAGGAACGATTTTATTAAGGTTCCAAGGTGGTAGTGTTGTGAGAAGTGACAAATCGACGGATGAGATCTCGTCAGAGGAACCATAGTCATTCACGACCATTAGATTGACGAAAGTAACGCAGGCGTTACTTACCTTGCCCCTTCTTCCTCTATCATCGTGAGTAACGAAAAAATTGGGATAGTAAATCCCAAGACCCGAAAGAACGAATCTGGACTGTTAGATCTCGGTTCACATTACTCGTTAGCCGTTGGATCCGGAGAAGCTGCGCAGGGGTTAAGCGCAGGGGTAAGCGCGCGAGGAAGTGATTTGAGCCATTAGATCTAGAGTAGAAATCCCGTAAACCGTTGGATCGGGAAGAGTTGCACAGGAGATAACCTCTAGTGCACAGAGGAAGGGTCCTAGCCATTGATCTCGGCAGGACACATGTCGGCATTCTGGGAGGCATCGGGATTTCACTCATCGGAGATTTTAGGAGTGTAGAACCGCTGCACAATGAAATCGCGATACGCGAATCCCCGATCGAATCCGGACCGTCCATTATGCGTGACGCGTGTCAGGAGATCTGGAGGGGGGGGAATCGGGATATTTGCCTTCGGGAAATCGGCATTCTCGTGGACAAGTGCTCGGGGAAATCCAAGTGAAAACCTCGACAAGATCTGAGCCGTCCAAACAGTAGGGACACGTGGCAGAGGATCCCGGAGAGTCGGAGTTCAGCATATTGGGGATTTCAAGGACATGATCCCTTGCAATACGAAACCGCGATATGCGATTTTTCGACACCATCATAGGCCGTTGATCCAAGGGACACGTGTCGAGCATCCGGAGAGAATCGGGAATCGGGATATCGTGAGTCCCGGGTATATGTGTTTTGTGTCATCGCAAATGCCGAAACCCCGATGGAAGGTTATACGGCTACGGTCATATGGTAAGTGGTCACATGGACCATGGTATGACCAAGGGGGCTAGCCAGTGTAAGGCGTGCCGAGAGCCCAGGGGACTTGTGCGCCATGACATGGAAAGGCGCCAAACCCCGACAAGAATTAAGACTGTGGTCTTGGGAACGTTGTGGTCATATTGACCAGGACTTAGCCCGAAAAGCCAATACGCTAGGAGCACATCGGGGATCGGAGGATCAGGAGTTCCGGGTACATGTGCACCTCGACACCGCAAACTCCGAAACCCCGATGAGAAACTGTCGCATGGTCATATAGAACAGGTCGTATGGACCAGAGGCTTAACCAAGCGGGGCTGAGGCAACCAAAGGGGCGCGTCGAAAATTCGTTCCATCGGTGATCGGGGATTTGAGAGGACAGGGACCCTCGACACCGCAACCTCCGAAACCCCAAATCCTGATATTGAACCAGGGATTGGCATTCTGCAAGTGTAGGTTTCTGGAGATTCTCATGTGTGGGAGATTATTCAAAAAAAAAAATTAATTTACGATAGTGGGTGTGTTACAGGGAGCCCATGTAGCAAGACCCAGACATGTCTGTGACTGAAGAACTCAGTTGTAGGATTAAATCCGAGCCTCCATCTCTTGAGCATGAGACTACCCTCATTGATCGGCCAGAATTCGTCCAGGATGAGAGTCGAATCCTCTGGCTTGTTAAAGATAAAGCCTATCCAACCTTGTTGCAACAAATGTATCTTGGGGATGTAACCCAGAATCGGTTTCCAGTGGATAGATATCCAGGCATCCACAGTTTGCTTACATTTTTCTTTGTAAGCCAGCCTGCCAACCCGGGCACACAGGGCCAGGTTACAGGCTTCTGTAAGACCTACATCCATGCCAAGGATGAGCTTTGGGTGTTTGTGTTTGGGTTTCCAGACCCAATGTTTGCGTTTATGTACCCCTCGTGTTTGAGAGTTAGGTCCGAAGTATTGGTACCTTGCCTCTGGTCGATTCCTGTGTTGGTGAAGCTCTGCCAGGCTATGCTGCGGAGCATTGGTCGGACTAGCCTCTACTGTGAAAGCTTTTTGACTCTGAACAACTACTGAAGGGTCTATCTAGACGCTAGTTGGAAACTCCAGACCTGTGCCACCGCTGTTATGTGACTCCAACTGAATGTTCGACCGTGTAGCCGGAGCAGGGTCAGTAGGACCAGGGCTCGATCTAGGAAAGGCTGTCGGTTTTTTTCCTGAAATGGTTGGAGCAGAGATCATCAATCGAGGCCAGCATGTTCGGATGGTCCCATGGTTCGCCCATATTTCCAGCAGGGTGGACCAGGCTGAATAGCGCACTATGGAAGCTTCTGGAAAAGCAAAAACAGAGCAGGTGGAAAGCGGTTCAATCCCACATCCAATTGTCAGTTCTGACTGTTCAGATAGTTTAATGGTATAATGCCCGTTAGCACAACGATCAGGTCAAGAGCCTTGATAAGGCAGGTAGAAGCAGATAGAAGACTGTACAAAGACAGAGTTATGCAGATGGAAAGTCAGAATGAAGGACACTGTGAAACAAGACTAACTCGGGCAAAAAAACGGAGCAGAAACCAACCTACTATAGCTGTTAATCATGGGAAAAGTGGGAGCAAAAACGTGGTCACTGCTAAAGACAACACAGTATCCCAGTGGGAGGTCTGTAGGAAAAACCGAGAATAAAACTACTTGTTATGTTGTTTGTCATTGTTTCTCATATACTTTATTAAAGTGAGGATATATAATTTATTAGTCCCTGTCGTAGGTGTAGAGGGACTATAGCGTTTGATAAATCATTGACCTGGTATTAGATTGTGCATTAACCAGAAATATTTCCATATTGTCTATTGTTGGAACAAGGGAAGTGGAAACATCGATTTTTATATAATAAAAAGTTTCATGTTTGTCAAGATCTGATTGGACAACTGATTGGAGGTCTTATTGCCGCCTTCGCTATTCCCAATGTTAAATATCTCGGCATATCCAAAGTATTTGGTAGTATATGGTCTTTTTGAATCATATATTTTATTATGCATTGGTCGAAGGTGGATTAATGCTAGCATTAGTTCGAATGTTTCCCTTACCATTTTCTTCTGGGTAGAAAACATTCTCTACCATATTACTATGTGTGATTTTTGCTTTATTGTTGCGTGCTTCGAGAGAACAGGCCTGCCACGCTGCATATTTTCTTAAATGCTTGCATAGGCCTACGCCCTTCGACGGTCCTGACAGTCTTAATTGTTCACCTAACAGCTTTGGCAGTGTTAAATGATTGTTGTACAGATGTGTTTCAATACAGTTTCATTCATCATCGACATCGTTGATCAAGTGCTCGATCCTTGTTCGCTGGTTTGTTCCATGATTCTGGTTCCTATTTGATTCAACTTTGCAAACTTGAGGTCCTGCACTTGCAGTTCGAGCTCTTCGTGGTTGTTCACTGGTTTGTTGTTCTTCAACTTTGCAACTTGTTGGATCTGTTGTTGCGGTTTGCAGTTTTTGGGGCTGAGCTCTTGTCATCCTTTGTTGATGGGTAAGTTTCCCTGTTGTTGTTGTTTTTTCAATGGTGGGAGTCCCTGCCTTCAAATTCTGTTGCAGACCATCTTTGTTTGTGCTCTTAGTTTATGTTCTTGGAAACCATGTGTCTTGCAATGCAGAGGGCTTTACGAAAATTAGTTGGGATCCATCAGAAGAGGGAACAATCGGGCGGTGTATGCTTTTATTCTGTGGGTCATAAAATTGCGTCTAGTTGTTCTGTTTCTGCTAGGTAAATTTATTGTTTTATTTATTTCTGTGTTTTCTGCTCATCTGCTATGGGGACTAGGGGGGATTCAAGTTGAGAAGAAGAAGGTTGAAAGATACATACAAGGATTGGTACCCTATTTTGCTTTCCTTTTTCATTTTGCTACCTTTTATTTTTTTCCCCCGCTTTTCTCTGTTTTCATAGAAACTGAAAGTATGTAGCAAACAACTTCAAAATGACAGTTGAAGAGATGAAAGGAGTAATAGATGTTGAGTCATATGAAATAGATACACAGTCCATTATACTTGACAACATTGATGTGTTTTTTCATAGAAATGGGCTTTTTAGATTGGATGGATTCTCGTATACTGTTGGGGATTGCCTTTTCGATACATTCCAGGTTCTATTGCATTTCTGCTATTCGTCAATCGAGCTGCGCAATGGATTGATAGATTATTTCTTGACCTCTTTTAAAAGTGGTGATGTTGAGGCTTTGCAGTCCTATGAATATGATCTAGAATTTGATTTTCTTCGGCAGTTGCATGGAATACATGATGTGAGTACGTATTTTTCAAAGATACGGTTGTTTGCATCTCCAGTTCTACCTGCACATGAGAGGGGACTTTGGGGAGATACATTTTTTATACGGTGGTTGTCTAACTGGATGAATATATCAGTTGGCATTTGGTCATTGACAAGAAAAACAAGATATCTACTATTCAACAAAACTACATCTGACAATCCATATTGCATCTTGTTCTATGATGCCAATGCCCTCAGTGGCCATTATGAACCACTACTTTACAGAATAATGTCCATATGCAATATAGAAGGTCCTCATATCTATGTGTCCATTATTTGCAAAGACCTTCAATCAAAATGGAAACAGATTTTGCATGGCATAGATTGCCATGGTTTATAGTTGGCAACAAACGTTGTGTCTAGCTGTGGGGATAGTCTATTCAATGCAATTTATTGTTTGGTGGCAGCAGAGTTCGATGTTTAGTCGCTGCGAATTTACACTGTACAATCCTTTTGCAATGCAATTATAGGCGGTAGCTAATAGGCTTTCAGGTGCTTGCATCAACACCTTTACCCATATCTCGTAGAAAATATGTCGGCAATTGGAAGTTGGCAGGAATACCTTGTGAACATGGCGCTTCCATATGAAAAAGGGAATATGGAGGGTTTCATATTCTGTTTGCAATGGTTGCCTATGATATTCAGGGTGAATATCCAGGTGTGGTCGCCCTTACGAGATGCCAGTGTCCATTCCTGGGTTATTTATTCAAATTATGATCGAACAATTGGGAACCTCTCATTGAAAACATATACAACACATATCCATTATGAACCTTTGCTTGCACATATCGGTAATTCAGGTTTGGTTGTCCATGCCGCCCAAATGACATCTGGAATGCATTTTAGTGAAAATGAAACTCCTCCCAGTTGCGATATGGGCAGATAGGGCTTGAACAAAAAAAACATGCGTAAAATTCATGACAGTTGTGATGATGCCATAGACCGCTTAGAAAAAAAACATAGAGTAATTTATCACAATTGAAAAAAATTATTCATCAAATTCGTTCGACTTTTGATAAGGTCATAGAGGCCTTGAAAAAAAAACGTAAAGTAGTTTCTCAGAAGCTGGGTGAGAGTGAAATTCATCCCAGTTTCCATCGGCTCATCCCGCCCTTAGGAAAGAAACGTAGATTAAGTTACCCCAACTTGAAAAAGGTCACGCACGCGAGAAAAAAATACATTGCTACACTTCCTTTTAGAGAGAAACTCACATATCACAATGTAAAGAAATTTGTTCATGCAGAACAGAACATAAACAGGTGCGATCACATATCCCAGAATGGTGATGCAACTGTGCCAGTTCGTGATCTACAAGGAACACCATGTAGTAGTAGCAACGAAAACCAGGAAACAATTTCTGCCAATACTTCCCTGCGAAAAACAAATGCAAGACAAAACTACATGAAACAAATGAAAGAAACTCCTTCCATTGCATGTCCAATTTGTGAACAATTTAATTTTTCAAAAAATAGTAAGTCTTTCACGCCTAATTTGCAACCCCTGACTGAATAAGATGTAATACATCACTAGCAGATGTAAGTGCACTTACGGAACTTGAGAAGAGACTTGTGTCTCTACGAATTCCATTTGCTCAAATCAGACCTTGGGGATATAAATGACCCCAAATGGTCTTGACAGGATCAATCATTAATGTGCATGTTCAGCTAGATGTTGTGCAAAAAGCGTTACCACAATTCATTAACAATACAATTACAATCGTTATGGCTCTGAAAAGACGCGTGTGATAAAAAAATGCCTATCAGACAGGAAAAGTGTGTGTGCATGTTGTTATGAAAGCATTAAAGGAATTATGTTCCAGGGCCCTGTACAAAGCAGAGAACATTTGTATAAATGCCAATTGGAACAATTTTCTTGCAGAAGAACATGGCAACTCTACAGACACTCTTGAAAATCCTAGTGATTTTGATGCAAGTGATGAATCGGAGAATGAAACACCTGCTGAAACATTGGTGCATGGATTCACTGATTCACAGCGCATTCGTGACTTGCAAGAAAAAATGTCGAAATTGCACCTGCCGAGGGGCAACGTCCACTTGGAATATTCAAGGACAAATTCGCTGAGGAAATGAACCTTCCAACACTCTTCTATGGAGATCCATGGGGCACTGATCTTACAGAACGATTCAGTTATCATAAAATAGTCCGATGGGAGCTGCTACATTCAAGCGATTACTTCTCCTGTCACATAACAAATTTGTTTTTCAAAACAATGCACATAATAATAGAACAAGTTTTGTCCTGCATGTGGGTTTGAATAAGAAAAGGTTAGTTACAAGGAAGAAAGTTGTTTGCCAAGGATGTGAAGTACAAAGCAAACCTAGAAAAAATTCGGAAATCTAATATTGGATACATAGATTTCAAAAACATCTGCACCTCTCCTGACTATTTGCAAAAAACATTTTTTTTTGTTTTTGCAATGATCCGGCAATTGGGCCCGCCAAAATTTTTCCTCACATTTACAAGTGTAGAGCATTGTTGAGATCCATTGGTGGTTGCCGTATCTGATCTGCATAGGAACAAGAAACGTAAAAAAGAAACTGATACACTGGAAAATAATGACATTCACTACCTCATAAGAAAATACTTGGTGACATGTACTCACTACTATAGACATAGAATAAATGCTTTGAGACAATTGATATGCCGTGATGAAACGTTTTTCGGAAAAATATCGAACTACTATGGAGCTGATAACAATTCAGATATTGAACAATTTGGGGATAAATACATAACATGCAACACAGATCATTTGGATCCATAACTTGCGAAAGTCCATAGACATTACCATACAAGAATTTGTAGAAAATGAAAAAACTCGCATTGCAGATACAACTTTCCCGTGCTGCCAATGAGAGCTACAAGAATCACAGAGCCAGTTAGTCTAGAGGACAATGTTGTTGTTGAGAAATCTAAATCCTTGTTCGCATTTCTAGAACAAGGAGGATTTGATGAAATGATGAGCTTTGATGCCTTCTTGACACAGGTAAATCTATCAGAAGATGAGTACATCCAAGCCATACAATGTACGCTTAGGAAACCAACACTTTTCCTTAAACGAAAACTCTCCCATATTTGGAACAACAGTTTCTCTAAGGACATGCCAGTTATGTGGAAAGAAAATATAGATGCGCAGTATGTGCTGAATGCATGTGCTACAACGTCGTATTGTACCTCATATATGACGAAGATTGACAAATCTATGACAAGTGCATTCAGAAGAATACACAAAGAACATGAAATAAGTCATATTGATGCCATACAAATCATACACACACTTGGAAATATGTTACTTAATATTCAACAAATGTCTGCTCAACAAACAGTTCACATTGCACTTTCCTGCCCCTCACTTGTAGTTTAAGAAAATGCGTCTTCATAAACACATCTCCACTTGAAAAACACACATTTGTGCTTAAACCACCGGTTTTGCTGCAACAAGGGCCTGACAATTCAGAGGACATCGTATGTCGCTCTATTATTGATTATTACATCCAACGTCCATATCCTATTAGGCATATCTGCTTAGCAAAATTTGTATCGCATTACAAAAAAAGTGGTGCACCCATATCAAAAAGAAAAAAACCCTCTGTCATACGGTTTGTCAAATACAATAAACATTGTGACTATGAAAACTATTGTAGAGAAAAATTGTTGTTGTACGTTCCGTTCGATGAAAACAAAGAGACATTAATACATAACTTCTCTACATGGGGGGCTGCGTATGTTGCGTCTGAGACTATAGTGCACATCAATGAAGCTAGATTTACCTACAATGTTAATCCAACATGGGGAAATATAGAAGTTACACTTAATGAACTAGAAAACCCTAGCGATCATGATGACACATTCAAAAACCCAAAAACAACCAGAACTCCTTCCGAGTCCTATAACTTACAAGGGGATTTCCTCGTCCTCTAGCGGTTGGAAGTGAAAAACGTATCAATCTTGGTTTTCAAGTTACAAAACATCCTTTCCTAATTGAAAATAATGAATACCATAGAATAAGATGTTTGTTGAATCACGAACAACAAACAATTGTAAAGGACATTTCTCTTAAAAAACGCTTGAACATGAACAATCCTGTGCATGTGTTCCTTACAGGCAGAGCAGGAACAGGCAAGACATTCACAATGAAAGCATTGTTCCAAATTCTTATACAAATCTATGATTCAAACAATTCCTCTGATCCTATGAATCCAAAGGGCCTAATAGTTGCATACAGAGGAAAAGCTGCATACAATGCTGGTGGAACAACAGTCCACTATGCATTTTTAATGCCTTTTAACAAGTCACAATTTCTTCCACTTAGCAAGGAAATGTTGGATACATTGTCTAAGATTTATGAGGAACTCCAAATTGTTTTTATAGATGAATCATATTTGATTGGGAGTTGGTTCTTGTATTCCATTGACAACCGACTAAGAAGCATAAAACATGTGCAGTCGAAATACTTTGGAAACATTGACATGATATTCTGTGGGGATCTTTATCAGGCACAACCCATCCAAGATTCTTTGATATTTGAACAACCTACCGTTAAAATGGAAACAATAACCCATGACTTTTGGAGAGACAATATTAAATGCTTTGAGTTTCATACTACAATGCACCAAACAGATGAAACATTCATTGCAATTATGAATAGAATGCACACAAACAACCCAACACATGATGACTTGACCTATATCAATTTGAGGTGCTTACGGCCTGCACCAATAGACCCAATGTTCCCTTACATGTTCTATAGAAATAAGGATGTTGCAAAGCATAATAGCCACATATTGTCGCTCATGCTTGGGGATGATATCATCGTCAATTCCATTGACCTGGAAGAAGACAACCATGGAAATGTGCCACGTCATGAACATTCAGTCACTTTACCTTTGCAGCTTGTCCTCAAATTAGAAATGCTGGTTGAAATATATGCCTGCAACTATGATTCACAGGATGGCTTGGTGAATGGTGTAGATGGAATACTGAAAGGCTATGCCAATACAAAAAAAGTGGATGTCCTTTGGATTAAGTTCCATGAACCGCATATAGGCAAGTGACAAGCAAGCAAGTTGTCTTATCTATATAATTCAAACATTGGAAGCGTTTGGATACCTATTTTGCGAATATCGAAGCCAATATCGACATCAGCAAAGACAGGTCGACTGAAGATTTGAAAACAGTTTTTGATTAAACTTGCATGTGAACGTACAATCCACAGATCACAAGGACAAACACTTGATAATGTTGCATTTCATCCTACTGGAATTCAGATACATGGACTTGTATACACAGCACTGTCCTGTGTCAAAAGCATAGACTCCTTGTATTTACTGAGTCCTCTCACAAAAGAGAACTTCAAAGTGAAACAAAAAGTTGATATTGAAATGGAACGACTGAGGACCACCGCAAAATGGGAACTGAATTATGATTACCAATCCATACAAATAAATTCATCTGTATCAATTCTCTCGCTTAACAAACACAACTTAAATACACACATGGATGATATACTGAATGACTATGATATAATGCAATCCGATATTCTGTGCTTGCAAGAAACACACATGGCATTATGCATGCAGAACAAACAATTCCCAAATCACATGGCATTATGCATGCAGAACTAGCTAAGTATCGAATGAGGGTTTCGTCCATGCTCTAATTCGGGAATGGTCTCCAGGAACCTATAATTTCATAAATTTCAATTTCTTGTGTCGATGAGTCCATGTTTTAAAGAATAATTTATGCTCTCCAGGAACCTATAATTTGATACATTTCAATTTCATGTATCCACGAGCCCCTGTTTTAAAGAAAACTAATCCGGGAATGCTATTTATTTGGTCCTTTTCTCCACCGCCCTATGTAACAGACATTGGCACTATATTCTTTGTGCTTTTTTCCACCACCGTATGTAAAACCTATGTAAAGAAAACTAATTTGGGAATGCTAAATTTTTGGGACACAAGCCCCTTAAAATTCAAATAGTCCACAGGTCCCATTGTCAATTTGTATATCACGGAACTCTCGGTGCTATTTGTAGGACATGGAACAAAAAAAATCTCGATTTTCAGGTCCCGAGCCCGAGAACCCGCGATCCAAAAACTAGCGAAGTATTGAATGAGGGTTCCATCCATGCTCTAATTCATAAATACTAGTTTTTTTTTTTTTTTCTGCTTTTATGTGTTCCTATATTTTTATAGACAGTATGTATAGAGAATTATGTATTTGCTATGTATAGTTTATGGTCTTAAAAAAAACTAATTCGGGAATGCTATTTATTTGGTCCTTTTGTCGACCACCCTATGTAACAGACATTGGTACTACACTTTTTGTTCTTTTTCTCCACCAGCGTATGTAAAACCTATGTAAAGAAAACTAATTCGCGAATGCTAAATTTTTTGAACACGAGCCCCTTAAAATTCAAATAGTACGCAAGTCTGATTATCAATTTGTATATCGCGGGAACTGTCGATGTGATTTGTAGTACACAGAACAACAAAAACCCACTTTTCAGGTCCCCAGCCCAAGAACCTGCGATCCAAAAACTGGCTAAGTCAAGAACCCACTCTTTTAAAGAAAACTAATTTGGGAACACTATTTTTTTCATACTTATGTTCTTCAGCCTATGTAATAGACGTCAATACTATTTTTTTTTATTTTTTTGTCCACCGAGATATGTAAAAAGGAAAACTAATTTGGGAATACTAAACTTGTTTTAATTAATTATAAATGATTTTATTGATAGAAAAAATAAGTTATTGAGTTTATTATTTCAATTTGGTTATTCGACATAAGCCCCTTCAAATTCAAATACTCCGCAAGTCCAATTGTCCATATGTATATCGTGAAACTCTAGGTGCTACTTGTAGGACACAGAACAACAAAAGCCCGCTTTTCAAGTCCCCAACCCGAGAAACCGCGATCCAAAAACTAGCTAAGTCAAGAACCCACTCTTTTAAAGAAAACTAATTCAGAAACACTATTTTTTTCATACTTATGTTCACCAGCCTATGTAACAGACATCGGTACTATTTTTTTTTTCTTTTTTTGTCCACCAGCATATGTAAAAAGGAAAACTAATTTTGATAGAAAAATAAGTTATTGAGTTTAATATTTCAATTTGGTTATTCGACACGAGCCCCTTGAAATTCAAATACTCTGCAAGTCCAACTGATGTATATCGCGGAACTGTAGGTGTTATTTGTAGATCACAGAATATCAGAAGCCCAATTTTCAGCCCGCCACTCTGAGAACCCGCGATCCAAAAATTCAAATAGTCCACAAAACAACTTGTCAATTTGTATATCATGGAACTCTCGGTGCTATTTGTAGGGCACGAAACAATAGAAGCCCAATTTTAAGCCCGCAACCCTGACAACCCGGAATGAAGCTTCCATGCATGCTCTATATATCTACTTAATCAAATTACATATTTGATTTTTGTAGGCCACAGAACAACATAAGCCCAATTTTCATCCCAATTACATATTTGATTTTCAGCCCGCCAACCCAAGAACCCGCGATCCAAAAATTCAAATAGTCTGCAAGACTGCTTGTCAATTTGTATATCGCGGAATTCTCGGTGCTATTTGTAGGCCACACAAAAACAGAAGCCCAATTTTCATCCCAGCACCCAAACAACCTGAAATCAAGCTTCCGTTCATGTACTTTATAAAATTACATATTTCATATGTATAATTTATGTTGTCCAAGAACCTATAACTTGATAAATTTCAATTTCTTTTGTATCCACCAGCGCTTGTTTTAAAGAAAATTAATTCGCAAATTAGTATGTCAACTTATATGTCAAGTAGCATTCACGAACCTATGTCAATTTTGCACCAAACACTTCTCCACGAACCTATGTAACAAACGTTACTATTATTTTTTTGTGGTTTTAGCCTTGGGGATTTAAAATTCTAATAGTCTGCAAGTCTGATTTTCATTTTGTATATCACAGAACTATCGATGCTTTTTGTAGGGAACGAAAGAACAAAATCCCAATTTTGAGCCCGACATCCCGAGAACCCGCCATCCAAAAACTGGCTAAGTATTGAATGAGGGCTTCGCTTTGTAAAATTACATATTTTGTGTATAAATTATGTTGTCCATAAACCTTTCATTTCATAAATTTCAATTTCTATTGTGTCCACGGTCCCTTCTTTTAAACAAAATAAGCCAAGAATGCTAATTTTTTTGGTGCTTTTTGTCAACAAACCTATGTAACAAACATTACCACTATTTTTTCTGGTTTTTGCCCACGCACCCATGTACTTCAACTTCCTACCCATGTGTTTCATGACTTTAACTTCAGCTCACTCAAGGCAGGGCACCATTACTCTCAATGCACCCTGCTCTGCCTTCACATCCTTTCGACGAACCTTGTTGGGCCTTTACTCTACGTGTGCAATCATTTATGGAACCTCACCAAATCCCTAGCCTATTTCAATTGCTCCAGCGGCTCTAGATGGCCTATTCTTTCCTGGTTTTTCTTCTTAGAGCTTGGCCTCCTGCCAACCTTTCCCTGCTCTACTTTTGTCCTCTCCTACTCTGTTGTTGGCACATTTTCGCGCTCCCATTATCCTGGAGATGCCTCAGCTACAAGGGAAGTCGAAACGCAGGTCAGCCTGCCAGCCAAACCAGACCCGCCCGGTCCTCCATCCCCTGCCTACTCCATCACTACTATCCTCCTCCTCTTTGACCACCTTGTCCTCATCCCTGGCGCAATCGACTCAAATTCCCACTTCTCTCCCGCCCCTTGCTACATTCCTTGCCAAAAGAATGGAGGGGTTGGACTGCTCAGGGCCCTCACTCGACTACAACCCAGGACCTTTACGCAATTCGACATCTGTTTCACACCTAGGCCCTTTGGCTCCTCCCAACTCTCCGACCACCCAGTCACTTCAGGACCAGCCTCATGATGCCCAATTTCAGATGGATGGTCTGGAAGCCAGTCAAAATTCGCAATGGAAACCCCAATCTCGAGCCAGTTCCAACGCTGACCCAGAATGCAAGTGGAAAACAGGCCTTGCACTCGTGCAGAGCCTGGTATTCGACCCGCGTCGCAACATGGACGACCTCCGGTTCCACCTAAAGACCCTGGACAACAAATCCTCTCAACTCCTGCAGTTGTTCTCCGCATTACAAGGTGCTCATCACCTCCCACTAGAGACAGGCCAAGCAGCAATAGCCCAACCACTAGCAACCTCTGCACCAATGTTGGCATTGGAAACTTTGGTCCACGCAGAGGCAAATCGCGAGGAGCATAGGCTTCCATCACAATTGGAGGACGTCCAGAAGGAAGAGCACGTGCCATCACAGACGAAGGACGCCATGCAATTGGACCGGACACCGGTCGAGGAGGAGCCTCCTCCTCCTGGGGACACGACATTTGGTGCCTTCTGCATGGCCGCGTCGCTGCACTACAAACCATACTGGTGATTTGTCTCTTGTTTTTCTCTGTTTTTTTCTCATGTGCATGCCGACCTTTCATGCATTTGTCCATGGTTTTTATAGTTATGCTGTCTACACTTTCCACAGTTATAATGACCACACTTACGGGCTAAAGTTTTGAACTCTTTTTGCATCAGTAACAGTCCAAACTTCAGTTATGAAGCAGTTCGGCTGGCTGAGCTGGTTTCCCCTTAGGGAAGCTCATTATTTACAACTGGAAACCATGGAAATTCTCTATAGTCCTTCATTTTGACAGAATTTTATACAATCTTACTTATATAAAAAAATTATTGAATACAATTTAAATAATTGTTTATACTATTCATTAAGTAAAACATGTTATAGTGTTATATAAATTACTATAAATCTTCATAAAATGTTATAATATTCTAT
>JZKD02S1212437.1:1567280-1581242 GCA_000966675.3 Picea glauca | reverse complement strand
TAAGGAAATTAATTAAATCAGTGGATTTAAAATTGTAAGAAAGAAATAAATTAATTAACTTGTGAAAGTATAAAATATATCAATTTAATAATAAAAAGGAAAAGAGTAAATAGCGCAACTGCCATTTTGGCTCAAATAAAAGGGAAAAAAGGGGAATAATAAAAATTAGGAAACTAAGGAATGGAGGGAAACATGATAAGGGAAAGAGGGGAACTTATGGTAAAAAGCGAGGTCAACATAGTAAGGAATCTGCAATTAAGAACCTTCTAAAATGAATTAAATTAGCAACTTCATTTTAGGGAAAGTATTTAAACCTGTAAGGGAATCTAGGAACACCTAGGAGTAAATTTAGGAGCTACTCTAGGTGGGTGAGGGAAATGAGACAATTAATAAATTTAAAGAAAATAAATATTGGAGGAAAGAGGGGGATGGACGACACTTGTGCGAAGGAGAATATTTAGAAGATTTTTATTAATACTTAATTTAAATGTGATTTAGGGAAAGTTGGAGGTTCTAAAAACTCTATAAAAGAAAGGGAAGATGAGGAAGAAGGGGATCAACTATTAGCGTAACGTTACGCTGCCGGATTTGTGACTTGACTGATTAGTTGTGGAGAGTTGGGATTTTCCAGCTCGGATAGGAGTGGTAGCTCGGCCTTGCGAGGAGAGCTGGGAGCTAGATGTATCATTTGGATAGTGTGTGGCCCCTTTGCGGCTCGGGGGGCTAAGGGGGAAGCACAGTACCCCTAGCGTTGGCTGGGAGGTACCGGTGTAGTCTCGACAGTCGGCGAGCATGATTGCATGGAGTGCGCAGACGACACTCGGAGCAGGCGAACAAGCAAAGGTACGCCCTTCGGTTAATGACAAACTTTGTAGGATGTATGATTTAGAACTGTAGGTGTATTGTTAGTGGTTGTAAATGGTTTCACTGTGCAGGGAACTCGTCCCTCTAACCTGCTCAATTTTAGATTTAATTTATATGTCTGAACAATCTCCGGAAATTTCCGTGTCTGAAAATTTTTATGGCTGAAACTATATGTCTGATTTAAGACTGATTTTTATGAAGGTAATGCGTTAAGGGATTAAATTGACTGCGGTGCACTTTATGTTCAGAACTTGTGCCGTGAATCTTATGTAAAGAAATTTTGTTTAGAAAAAAAAGTAAATGAAAATTTTGGGATGTAATGTTATGTTTGGAAAATTTACGTAGCGCAGTTTTATAATTAGATATGGCGATAATGCCCCTTCCTGTATCCTTTATACTACTGATACAACTACTCGAATTTTGTATTTTCTGCAACATACTCCTACTTCTGTGTGAGGATCTACAGGATCCATTTTTTTGTGACCAAGAGACCTAGAAAACTTTCCCTATGAGTTTGCCTTGAAGACATGGCTTAGTTTTTAGGTTGATAGTTATTTTATACAACTTATCTGGTTCAAGCATGAGTGATTGCGATCTACTGATGGGAAGGAAATGCCAGAGGATGGTACAGAGTCAAACGATTGCCACTGTCACTCTGGTTGTGCTGATCAGACTTGGGTATGCTAGAATAGGGAAGACAAGTAGCTCTTGAAATAAGTTAAACTACAAAAGTGAACCCACAACTTTTGGAGCCATCGTGTACCTTGCCATGGTGAACAAACCAAATCTTGGCTCTCTTCCTCGCGATCTGAGATTGTATATCCTTTGGGCTTAAACTTGTGACAGCGAACCAACTCAGGTTGCCTTGAATTCATGGAATGAACCATGTCATACTTCCTTATTTTTTTTTCTCTCCAACGCTATTATTTTACTCCTTTAACTTATGATAGAACTCAACCCTATGTTAACCTTTCTTTCAGGTGAGATATCTTGATTTAGGCTGCGTTAATTTGTTGAATCGTTGACTGTTAAGTGTCCCTTCACCAACTCGGCAGAATGCCACCCAATGCCACTCATTTTAATGCCATTGGGTTGTGTGTCTTGCACAAGTTTGTGGCGCACCTATGGAAGTTAGATTTCACGAGGGTTTGATTCATTCCACATACTTGTGGAGGATGCATTTCTTCCAGCTCCCTTGGGAGCAACTACCCCAGATCTTACTCAGACGCACAGTTGTACGCTGTTGTCCCTTACGCTCAGGAAGATTCATGTATGTTGACTTAACTGTTGTAGCTTCCCTCAAATTCCTCCTTCCTTTTGTCCGTTGCCTGTGTTAGCTAAACGAAAACCCCCTTCCAACGGTAAAAGAGAACCTACGTTGGGTTGTAATGGGGGATAGGCTTGAGAAGACACTGCTTTTAGTTTTTTTGATCTGTCTATTACAAATTTAAGTTTCCAGAACTGTAACTGGAAAAATGGTTGGGAGTGTCTGCGAGGTACCCACGAATTAACTATCGTTTCCTGATTTTTTCCATTTTGGTATTTGGCCATATTGGTAGTTTCCAGTTGATGGTCTCCGATTAAATTTAGTTCTGACTTTTCCAATTGATCGCGACCCAATTAAATTTTGTTGTCTGATTTTGGCATATCGGTAGTTGCCAATTGACGGCCGTCGATTTAACTGTTGTTCTGATAATTTCCTTTTGATCGCTGCCCAAATTAATTTCATTTCCTGAATTTTTGCCATTTTGGTGTTGCCAGTTGTTAGCCGCTGAACTATTTTTGGTTTCTATTTTCTGCCTGAGAAATCAACCACGAGTTTCCTGAAAGGACAGCGCGTGGTTGCTAGAAATTTCATTGCCTTAAGGTTTATTGCAAGAGGCCTGTTGAAAGCTCTTCATCCGGAGGTCAATGAATGCACTGTGTTGAGGTTGGCAGCCCAGGAAGAAACTCATTCCTTACCTGAGTAGGATCGATCTTCTTGCGTCGGGAGATAGTACAGATACCTTCGACCCTAAAACCTTAAAATGTTTTTTTCCCGCATTTACGTTGGTGGTTAAATCTTTCATTAAGTTTTATTTTTTCTAACGTGGAATAAACCATTGATATAATCACAACCCCAAAACTAAGTAATGGTAATTCACTGTTGAAAAATAATGTTATGTGGCCAGTGGTATAATTTTGTTGATATGGAATTGAATGACTTAATTTTTATTAAATGCTTTTTATGTGGTATAGCAGTGCCAAATTCTAATGCCCTTTTTTTTATTATGGAATAATAATATTATAGCTGGTAAGTATGTCATGGAATAATAATATTAAATGCTTTATCATTATGAAATTTTAATGTCATTGATTGATAATATTATTGCTAGTAAGTATGGTAGCTCTAAATTCAAAAGGCTTTATCATTATGGAATGTTAAGGTAGCATAATGTTTATGTTAATGCTAATGTTCATAGTAATGTTATTTGAGTAGGTGGTTATCGTTTTAAGGTATTGATTAAGGTAGTTGTTATAGATAACATAAGGGGGTAAGGTGATTGTCCTTTATTTAGTCATAATATAAAATGTAATGCAGTTATTATCTTATGGAAATGATGTTGAAAGTTTATTATCCTTGATAACAGATAAAATATAACATCCTGAACTAAGTGCATTAAGTCATTATGATTTAGTAAATGGGGATGTATAATCAATTGAAATTTCCTTAGAAATGGAATTGCGTTTAAATTGGATTTGCTATTAATTGAATTCACAATTAATTGACTTGCGCCTCGTAGAGGATATGGTTGATCCTTAACTATTGTTGTACTTGGATATGTACATTTTATTGCTTGGTCTGCTTGTGTCGGGTGGGACGTAGACACCTCCATGTTCCTCAGAACAATCGCCAGCCTTGAGACCTTAAATGGTTAAAATCAATGGGAACCTGGGATTGAGCGTTGCTTATGTGTCTTGGAGGTCCTAACCATTGCAGGGTAGGACGGGTGGGTAGTCAGTCACACTTATTGTCGATTGATCGTCGTGAATGCATGCAGTTACTTGTTATGCATCTTATGTCATCTTGTTATGTTCGTCATGGTTGCGTCTTATTCGTCATCGGGTGGTGACGTATAGTCGAATGTGATCATCTCCTTTTGTACATGCGTGCACACACCTTAGACACACAAAAAAAGAAAAAAATATCTCTTTTGCACTTGTTATATGAGGATCATCGTCTCGATGAATGGGAGGTTTGTCTCATATGGTATCAGAGCCAGGTTCAAGCCGCGACTTGGGATCTCTACAGCTTTCGTTGTTATGATTTGATTATACTGTTGCTAATTGAGTTTGATTGTGTGCGTGTAGGTAATCATGGTTAGAGGACACCGCGGAGGCAGATGACAGGGTGCTAGGGGAGGAGGCGCGACGCCTCTAGTAGCATCCACACTTGAGGGGACTAACCCCCGGGGAGACAAGCAGGTTCTCAGATAGGAGCAGATAGCAGTTGGCGATGTTGTTGGGATGATGAGATATTTCTAGCGCATGTCCGAGGCACTGATCAGCCGTTTGGACAGAGATGAGTCCAGGGCACCGGTGCCCGCTGAGGTTTCGCCACGTGCACCGGCCATTACTGGTAGCCTTCACCGGGAACTCGAGAAGGTCAAATTTCCTAAGTTCTTTGGTGCCCCGGATGGTGCAGCTGCTAGGCATGGTTGGAGAATATGGCGATGTGATTCGCACTTCGCGATTATACCTCCAACATGAAGGTCCACATGGCGGTCTTTCAACTGAAAGGGAGCGCTCTTCTATGGTGGAAGACACTCCTGTCGCAGTTGAACATGGCCGTCGAAGATGTGTCATGGGAACTGTTCGAGGAACAGTTCTGAGAGAGGTATCTTTCAGAGGAATTAATTGAGCGTCATCTTAATGAGTTCAATGCCTTACGACAAGGAGGTCGTACGGTGCCCGAGTACGAGGCACATTTTATGGAGCTGCTCCGGTATGCTCCGCACCTTAACATAGAAAAACTTAAGGTCAACAAGTTCATGTTTGGCATTAACGGTAGCCTACGTGTAAAGGTTAGGATTTTGATGCCTCAAACCTTGAACGATGTTGTCCAGAAGGCCCTCATAGCAGAGGAGGAGTTTATCAGTGGGGGTCAGACCAGGACTCCAGCGAGACCAGCAGGGCAGGGTTCATATGGAACACTACAGCACCAGACACCAGCGAGACATACGCAAGGATATTGTGGCTTCCAGAGGGGATCCACTTTCACTACACCTCGACGAGCACCGCCTCAGCAGCAAAAACCTTATCGGGGACCACCGCATCAGCAGCAGCGTCGCCCGCAGCAGCAGCAGTTTAGGCCTGTTCGACAGAACAGACCTGGGTTCCAAGCTGGTGGGCCGTCATCTTCTACTTTGGGTACCAGGACTACTGGGCCAAAGAAGGGGTGTTGGACATGTGGGGAGCTGCACTACCAATGCGATTGTCCTGTAGAGAGGACCAGAGCGTCCAGATCAGCCGGACCCACTACAGTGGGAGATATGGGCAAGGCCCATTGGATTCATGCAGCGGTGAATAACCGCCAGGCAAAGAACCAGTCGACTGTGCTCAAGATGACAGGTACTGTCGCTGACCAGACCCTTAGTATTTTGATAGACCCAGGTGCTACTGAGAGTTTCATTTATGGTGCAATGCTAAAAAGGATTAAGGTAAAGGCAGTCGAACAGGATGAGTTTAGCTTCGTAGAGATGGCTTTGGGAGCCAAACAGAAGGTTGGAGGAAAGGTTACGGGATGTGCCCTTAACCTGGGAGAGTTTGTCACGAGGGTCAACTTGTACGTCATGATCTTAGGATCTTATGATGTCATGATTGGTATGGATTGGTTGGAATCGCATGAGGTGATACTCAACTGTAAGACAAAATGGTTGAACTTGATCGATGATGAGGGACAGAGACATGTGATTGTAGGACAGAACCAGGGAGTTTCCCTGAGGTTCTTCACTTCCTTACAGTTACGGAAGAGTATGCGCAAGGCGTGCAAGCTTTATGCGATCCTTGCGCTAAACGAGAAAGGAGTAGCGGAAGGTCTAGAACACCTTCCGGTGGTGAAGGAGTTTGCTGACATATTTCCATAGGAGTTACCTGGGATGCCGCCGGAAAGGGAATTGGAGTTTACCATAGACCTGAAACCGGGGACCGAACCGATAGCAAGAACGCCTTATCGGATGTCGACCCCAGAGTTGCAAGAGTTGAAAATGCAATTGAAGGAGTTGTTGGACCTGGTACTGATACGTCCTAGTGTGTCACCGTGGGGAGAAACTGTCATTTTCATACGAAAGAAGGACAGATCATGGAGGCTTTGCATTGACTACCATCAACTGAACAAGGCTACGATCAAGAATCAGTATCCCTTACCAAGAATTGATGATCTATTCAATCAAATGAAGGGTGCGATGGTGTTCTCCAAGATCGATTTGCGATCAGGGTATCACCAGTTACAGATCAAGGAGGATGACGTCCCTAAGACCGCCTTTAAGATGAGATTTGGACATTACAAGTTTACTGTTTTACCATTTGGACTGACAAACGCCCCAGGGGTATTTATGAGTTTGATGAATGGGGTGTTCCGCGAATACTTGGACAAGTTCGTCCAAGTATTCATTGATGATATTTTGATTTACTCTCGTACAATAGAGGATCATGACAAACACTTGTGCTTGGTACTACAGTGTCTGCGAGAGCACAAACTATATGGGAAATTGTCCAAATGCTCTTTTTATCAATCGAGGATTCACTACTTAGGGCATGCCATCTCCGGCGAAGGTATCGCCGTGGATCCAGCCATGGTTGAGGATATTATGGAATGGAAGGCACTGACGAATGTTATAGAAGTGCATAGCTTTATGGGTTTAGCAGGATACTATCGATGGTTTGTCAAGGGATTTTCGAAGATAGCAAATCTGATCATTGAATTGCAGAAGAAAAACAAGAAGTTTGTTTGGACTGAGAAATGCACAGAAGCATTTCGGAGGCTTAAAGAGTTGTTGACAACAACGCTGATACTAAAGGTCCCTGACATGGACACGAACTTCTTGGTATGAACAGACGCATCCAAGGAAGGTTTAGGCGGAGTCTTGATGCAAGACGGACGAGTGATTGCTTACATTTCGAGGAAACTGAGAAGGCATGAAGAGAACTATGCGATGCACGATTTGGAGTTATTAGCCATCGTATATGCCTTGAAGGTTTGGAGACACTACCTTTTTGGACAAAAATTTGAACTAAAGACTAATCATTGTGGACTACAACACATTTTTACGCAAAACAACCTGAACGCGGGACAATGGCGTTGGTCGGAATTGCTTAGCGAGTACGACTTTGAGATTACTTACATAAAGGGAATGATGAACTGAGTGGCGGATGCTTTGAGTCGGAGACACGCATCTTTTCAGTGTTGCCTCTTCAGACGAATCTACGTGAGAAGATTCTCACTTTACAGCGTGACGATGATTGGTACAAGGAGGTTGAGGGTTTTATCAGAAAAAACACAATGATGTTACCACGATATGAGGGATGTTCATTTGATAGCGATGGGTTGTTAAGGTTTAAAAGTCAGATTTACGTACCGCCAAACGACGAGTTGAGGATGTTGATCCTGAGCGAGGCTCATAGAGTGGTTTACATGGCTCACCCGGGAGTCACGAAGATGAGGGCAGATCTTAAACCCTTATTCTTTTGGAAGGGAATGAAGGTCGACATAGTCAACTATGTGGCCAGATGTCTAGAGTGTCAGCAGGTGAAGGCTGAACACAGAAACCCAACATGATTACTTCAACCACATGCCATCCTGGAATCGAAATGGGAGTTTATTTCGATGGACTTTATTGTTGGATTGCCACTGACGACAAGGAGACACAACTCAATTTTCGTAGTAGTAGACACTCTGACGAAGAGTGCTCACTTTATTCCTGTGTGTACGATGTATCAGGAACCTAACATAGCGAGAGTTTTCATCAGTGAGATTGTGAGGCTACATGGCATGCCTAAGAAGATTATATCTGATCGAGGATCGGTGTTTACTGGATGATTTTGGACGAGTTTCCAAGAGGCCTTGGGAACCCAACTTAACTTTAGTACTGCGTATCACCCAGAAACTGATGGACAGACCGAACGAATGAACCAAACCTTAGAGGAAATGTTGTGCATGTACGTAATGGACCAAAAAAATCATTGGGAAGAATTCTTGCCACTAGTAGAGTTCTCTTACAACAACAGTTACCAGAGCACCATTAAGATGGCACCTTTCGAGTTTCTGTACGGGCGACCATGTCAGACGCCTTTGAGTTGGGACCGACTTGAGGATAGGGTCCTAGTGGGACCAGAAGCGATCCAAGAAATGGAGGAGAAAATGCAAACCATAAGACAAAGGATTAAAGAAGCGCATGATTGACGAAAGAGTTATGCCGATGCGCACTGAGTCGACCATAGTTATGAGGTTGGTGATCGAGTCTTCTTGCGGGTTAAACCGCATAAGAGTTCGATCAAGTTTGGAAAGGGAGCTAAACTCTCTCCTAGGTTCGTGGGACCTTTCAAGATTGTGGAGAGAAAGGGGCCCGTGGCCTATCGACTAGCCTTGCCTGATTCTTTGAGACATATGCACGATGTTTTTTATGTATTTGTTTTGAGACATTATATAAGTGATCCTACACATGTGATTGACATGAGTTCCTTGCAGGTATCGGACGAGGGAGTGCTCATAGATGAGCCAGTCCGCATCTTAAATCATCGCATTCGACAGTTACGACGTCGAACAATAGATCAGGTCAAGGTCCAGCGGGACAATTATAGTCCGCACTCGGCGACCTAGGAGGATGCACATGATATGCGCCAGCAGTTTCCGTTTTTGTTTGATAGATAGACTTATGATACCGTGATACATTTATTTCGGCATTTATATTGAGAAAATTCGGGACAAAGTTTAGACCAAGAGGGGGTGTATGTAACATCCTGCTCTGGCGTACTAAGAAAACTTATTCTTTGAGGACACTTGCTCACAAGTGATCCAGACTATTATGATATTAAAACTTTTTGTCCTTGATTATGATGCGTTATGGTATATGACATGATGTTTTACTTCTCTGACATAGACAGGTGCTATTGACTCGGTTTTACTGAGTGTGCATGGTTTTGGACCTTGAGGATGCAGAGGCATCGATGGAACCCCTTGGACTTCGGACTAAGTCAGGGAGTGTGCTATTTGGGTTGATTTATTTACTGTGATATTATATTGATTTGATGATATTATGTGGACATGTTCTGACATGATTTGTTGATGATGCAGGTTGACAATAGCTTGCCGATCAGACTCACATATGGAGTAAAGGGGCCACACACGATTACCAGAGAGGTTGAGGGAGAGGTGTGGACAGTAGCCCTGCCACAGCCTACTAGCACTCCCGCCGTGGCTCGAATTGTAGGTTAACAATTACCTAGTTTGAGAGGATCCAC
This sequence comes from Picea glauca, assembly GCA_000966675.3. Lineage (NCBI taxonomy): Eukaryota > Viridiplantae > Streptophyta > Pinopsida > Pinales > Pinaceae > Picea > Picea glauca. Next base: position 1,571,879 of record JZKD02S1212437.1, on the reverse strand, counting down.
AATGCCGTGAAGGCAGACTGCGACAGTCGCTCACGATGACTCTAAGGGGCACACAATAAGGCGGGGGCCTTATTCCTTAGAAGCCCTTAGTCTCCCACAAGTTCACCTGGCGGAGTGTTGACTCCAGGGGTTATTGACGTCTACCAATCAGTCAAGTTAGCGAGTGGCACCCTTGGAGCACGTGGTGCATCCTGAAGGGCACGTTATGCAAAAGAAACACCAGAGGCGAGTGGCACCCTTGGAGCACGTGGTACATCCTGAAGGGCACGTCGCGCAAAAGAAACAAACGAGGCGAGTGGCACCCTTGGAGCACGTGGTGCGTCCTGAAGGGCACGTCGCATTGATGTTGATGAAGGAACAAACGTAGATGGCCCTAAGACATTTAACATATTAAGAAATTCTTAAACAACTTCCCTAATTAAATGTCGCCCAGTTCAGAATCTAAGTCTTATGTCTAAAACTTCTCTAGGGTAAAATTTTGTCTAACCTTAAGAAAATGACCCTATAAATATATATATATATATATATATATATAAATAATTTTAGTTTTCATAAAAAATTTGGGGTAAAATGAAGAGAGTAAGGAAATTAATTAAATCAGGAAATAAATTAATTAACTTGTGAAAGTATAAAAGATATCAATTTAATAATAAAAAGGAAAAGAGCAAATAGCGCAACTGCCATTTTGGCTCAAATAAAAGGGGAAAAAAGGGGAATAATAAAAATTAGGAAACTAAAGAATGGAAGGAAACATGATAAGGGAAAGAGGGGAACTTATGGTAAAAAGCAAGGTCAACATAGTAAGGAATCTGCAATTAAGAACCTTCTAAAATGAACTAAATTAACAACTTCATTTTAGGGAAAGTATTTAAACCTGTAAGGGAATCTAGGAACACCTAGGAGTAAATTTAGGAGCAAATCTGAGTGGGTGAGGGAAATGAGACAATTAATAAATTTAAAGAAAATAATTATTGGAGGAAAGGGGGGGATGGACGACACTTGTGCGAAGGAGAATATTTAGAAGATTTTTATTAATACTTAATTTAAATGTGATTTAGGGAAAGTTGGAGGTTTTAAAAACTCTATAAAAAAAAGGGAAGGTGAGGAAGAAGGGGATCGACTGCGAGCATAATGTTACGCTGCCAGATTTGTGACTTGACTGATTAGTTGTGGAGAGTGGGGATTTTCCAGCTCGGATAAGAGTGGTAGCTCGGCCTTGCGAGGCGAGCTGGGAGCTAGACGTATCATCTGGATAGTGTGTGGCCCCTTTGTAGCTCAGGGGGCTAAGGGGGAAGTAGATTACCCCTAGCGTTGGCTGGGAGGTACCGGTGTAGTCTCGACGATCGGTGAGCAGGATTGCACAGAGTGCGCAGACGACACTCGGAGCAGGCGAACAAGAAAAGGTACGCCCTTCGGTTAATGATAGACTGTGTAGGATGTATGATTTAGAAATGTAGGTGTATTGTTAGTGGTTGTAAATGGTTTCACTGTGCAGGGAACCCGTCCCTCTAATCTGCTTGATTTTAGATTTAATTTATATGTCCAAACAATCTCCAGAAATTTCTGTGTCTGAAATTTTTTATGGCTAAAACTATATGTCTGATTTAAGACTGATTTTTATGAAGGTAATGCGTTAAGGGATTAAATTGACTGCGGTGCACTTTATGTTTAGAACTTATGTCGTGAATCTTATGTAAATAAATTTTGTTTAAAAAAAAAAAGTAAATGAAAATTTTGGGATGTAATGTTATGTTTGGAAAATTTACGTAGCGCAGTTTTATAATTAGATCTGGCGATAATGCCCCTTCCTGTATCCTTTATATGACTGATACAACTGCTCAAATTCTGCATTTTCTGCAACATACTCCTACTTCTGTGTGAGGATCTACAGGATCCATTTTTTTTGCGACCAAGAGACCTAGAAAGCTTTCCCTATGAGTTTGCCTTGAAGACATGGCTTAGTTTTTAGGTTGATAGTTATTTTATACAACTTCTCTGGTTCAAGCATGAGTGATTGCGATTTGATGATGGGAAGGAAATGCCAGAGGATGGTACAGAGTCAAACGATTTCCGCTGTCACTCTGGTTGTGCCGATCAGACTTGGATATGCCAGAATAGGGAAGACAAGCAACTCTTGAAATAAGTTAGACTACAAAAGTGCACCCACAGCTTTTGGAGCCATCATGTACCTTGCCATGGTGAACAAAACAAATCTTGGCTCTCTTCCTTGCGATCTAATATTGTAGATCCCTTGGGCTTAAACTTGTGACAGCGAACCAACTCAGGTTGCCTTGAATTCATGGAACGAACCGTGTCAGACTTCCTTATTTTTTTTTCTCTCCAATGCTATTATTTTACTCCTTTAACTTATGATAGAACTCAAACCTATGTTAACCTTGCTTTTAGGTGAGCTATCTTGATTTAGGCTGCGTTAAGTTGTTTAATCATTGATTGTTAAGTGTTCCTTCACCAACTCGGTGGAATGCCACCGAACGCCACTCATTTTATTGTCGTTGGGTTGTGTGTCTTGCACAAGTTTGTGGCGCACCTCTGGAAGTTAGATTTCACAAGGGTTTGATTCATTCCACATACCTGTGGAGGAAGCATTGCTTCCAGCTCCCTTGGGAGCAACTACCCCAGATCTTACTCAGATGCACAGTGGTACACTGCTGTCCCTTACTCTCAGGAACGTTCGTGTATGTTGACTTAACTGCTGTAGCTGCCCTCAAATTCCTCCTTCCTTTTGGCCATTTCCTGTGTTAGCTGAACGAGAACCCCCTTCCAACGGTAAACGAGAACCTACGTTGGGTCGTAATGGGGGATAGGCTTGAGAAGACCTTGCTTTTAGTTTTTTCGATCTGTCTATTCCAAATTTAAGTTTCCAGAACTGTAACTGGCAGAATGGTTGGGAGTGTCTGCGAGGTACCCATGAATTAACTATCGTTTCTTGATTTTTTCCATTTTGGTATTTGGCCATATTGGTAGTTGCCAGTTGATGGCCGCCGATTAAATTTAGTTCTGACTTTTCCAATTGATCGCGACCCAATTAAATTTTGTTTTCTGATTTTGGCGTATCGGTAGTTGCCAATTGATGGCCGCTGATTTAATTGTTGTTCTGATAATTGCCTTTTGATCGCTGCCCAAATTAATTTCGTTTCCTGAATTTTTTCCATTTTTGTATTGCCAGTTGTTAGCTGCCGAACTATTTTTGGTTTTTGATTTCTGCCTGAGAAATGAAACACGAGTTGCCTGAAAGGACAACGCATGGTTTCTAGAAATTTCGTTGCCTTAAGGTTCACTGCAAGAGGCCTGTTGAAATCTCTTCATCCGGAGGTCAACGAATCCACTGTGCTGAGGTTGGCAACCTGGGCAAAAAATCATTCCTTACTTGAGTAGGATCGATCTTCTTGCGTCGGGAGATAGTACAGACACCTTCGACCCTAAAACCTTAAAATGTATTTTTCCCGCATTTACGTTGGTGGTTAAATCTTTCATTAAGTTTTATTTTTTCTAACGTGGAATAAACCATTGATATAATCAAAACCCCAAAACTAAGTAATGGTGATTTACTGTTGAAAAATAATGTTATGTGGTGAGTGGTATAATTTTGTTGATATGTAATTGAATGACTTGATTTTTATTAAATGCTTTTTATGTGGTATAGCAGTGCCAAATTCTATTGCCCTTTTTTTTATTATGGAATAATAATATTATAGCTGGTAAGTATGTCATGGAATAATAATATTAAATGCTTTATTGTTATGAAATTTTAATGTCATTGATTGATAATATTATTGCTAGTAAGTATGGTAGCTCTAAATTAAAAAGGCTTTATCATTATGGAATGTTAAGGTAGCGTAATGTTTATGTTAATGCTAATGTTCATAGTAATGTTTTTTGAGTAGATGGTTATTGTTTTAAGGTATTGATTAAGGTAGTTGTTATAGATAACATAAGGGGGTAAGGTGATTGTCCTTTATTTAGTTGTCATAATATAAAATGTAATGTGGTTATTATCTTATGGAAATGATATTGAAAGTTTATTATCCTTGATAACAGATAAAATATAACGTCCTGAACTAAGTGCATCAAGTCATTATGATTTAGTAAATGGGGATGTATAATCAATTTAAATTGCCTTATAAATGGAATTGCGTTTAAATTGGATTTGTTATTAATTGAATTCACAATTAATTGACTTGCGTCTCGTAGAGGACGTGGTTGATCCTTAACTATTGTTGTACTTGGATATGTACATTTTATTGCTTGGTCTACTTGTGCCGGGTGGGACGTAGACACCTCCATGTTCCTCAGAACAGTCGCCAGCCTTGAGACCTTAAATGGTTAAAATCGATGGGAACCTAGGCTTGAGCATTGCTTATGTGTCTTGGAGGTCCTAACCATTGCAGGGTAGGACGAGCGGGTAGTCATTCATACTTATTGTCGATTTATCGTCATGAATGCATGCAGTTACTTGTTATGCGTCTTATATCGTCTTGTTATGTTCTTCATGGTTGCGTCTTATTCCTCATCGGGTGGCGACGCAGAGTCGAATGTGATTATATCCTTTTGTACACGCGTGCACACACCTTAGACACA
>JZKD02S1212437.1:1542316-1565952 GCA_000966675.3 Picea glauca | reverse complement strand
TTGCCTATGGGTTTCAACAAAATTTGCAAACCGAACAACATCCTGCAAATTGGAAGATGCTTTACGTTTGGACCAGAAATAATCTATTAATATATATTAATATGAATACTATTGGGATAAATATAAACACTTTCTCTTTAAATTTTCCATGTTTTCTCTCCCTCTACTATCCCTTTGTGGTTCTATATTTAGTCGCATTTCTATGATCATGACCTCTCAGGTTCACGGATTGGCAGATTCTCATCTTTATCTATATATTCACATCATGAGCTTGACCGATCGCGGTCCCTTTTAATACTTAGCCAATTATCTGACCACCGAGTCCCAGGTTTGTAGTATCCAACACTTATGTCCCTTGTTCCGTCATATACATCTTGCACCCAAAAAACTTCTGTGATCTGCAATTTATCATTTTACTAGTGAGAACTCACCAGGGGTTTGAAAATATTGGCATTAATAAATGAAAAATAGATGTTGTTATGTGAGATACTTAGCCCTTTTTCGCTTTTCTTATGCTCGTCTATTATCGCTTTCTAGTTATATACTTAGTCACCTTTCTGTGATCACTAGTTCTAGGGTTGGTGGGCTGACAGATCATCATCTCCATCTATATCCTCACATGATGAATCCAACTGACCGTTGTTCCTTTCCATACTTAGCCAATTTTATGGCCGTGGTTGTCAGTTTGTCTCTTTCGAACTCTGTTGCTTCTTGTTCTGTGATATACATCTTGCACTCAAAACTTTCATGATATACAATTCCACCATAGACTCCTCGAACTCACAATCTTCACTCTATCAGGGTTTACAAATGTTTCAAAGCATCTGTTGCTACCTTCCATCCCCACTAACTTCATGCCCTTCCCAATGCACATTAATTATGGTCCTACTAGTTACAACTGAACACACTGGTACGAAACAATTGGCATTAACAAGAAAAAAAACCTCAAGGACATCTCCCATTAATATGAATTAAACTGCCATTTACAGTACTCAGAACAACCATCGTTCCTTTCAATACTTAGGCAATTTTTTCCACCTATTCCCTGATATACATCTTGCACCCAAAAAATTCCCTGATCTACAATTCCACCCCAGGCTCCTCCAACTCGCAAGCTTCACTTTACCCGAATTCATAAAAAGTTTCAAACCTTTTATGGCTCTCTTCCAGCCCCACCACAATTGTTCCCTTCCCAATGCACATTAATTATTTCAGCCTCTAAATTCACTTCCATTGTTCTCTGACCTACAAATAACACCTGGACCTCAGCCATATACAAATTGACTGCCAGACTTCGACATCGTCCCCTCTTCTGTGTTACACATTATGCATTCAAATGTTTCAAGCGATACAATTTGACCATCGGGGCCTCACGTCTTTTGGGGAGACCTTGTAACCTTATTTTGAATCCTCAGGTTGGCGGGCTCATGAAGTCTGCAATTCCTAGTCATTGTTTCATGTGTCGACCATCCTCGTACTTATTCCAAATATGCAACAACAAAGGTTTAATGCTAAGACACCATCATGCAACAATTGTAAAGATCATCATTAATAAGCAAAATCCTCGAGGACTAACTATCCCTACAGAACTTGTCCAAAAGCATGTGAGAAGATCTTGCCAGGTAATGGGAAAGCTATTACAACTTTCAATATATTAGCGAAAACATTTTAGGGCCACCGTTTCCCTATTCCATACTTAGACACTTTTTCGATTGTGGGTTCCTAGATTGATGGGCTCAAAATTTTGTTTCGAATCTTCCGTGACTTGCAAATAGTACCCGAAGTTCCGCGATATAAAATTTGTCCGCTGGAATGCCCCGTCACGAGCCCGACCGTCCGCCATTCCTTTCAATACTTAGCCCCAAGTTGGTTGTATCTCCATGACGTGGTACATTTACTATATATCAAGTCTAGACTACCGTTTCCATGTTCCATACGTAGACACTTTTTCGATTATTGATTCCTAGACCGGCTGGCTCAGGATTGTGTTTCCAATGTTCCGCAACTAGCAAACAGTACTCGGAGTTCCACGATATACAATTTTTTCATAGGAATGCACCATCATGCCCTCTTCCATGTTACATGTTTGGCAGTCAACACTCCTGAGAGATACAATTTGACCCTCAGGCCCCTCACCTCTACTAGTTGTATCTTGTAGCCCTATTTTGAAGCGTCAACAACTGCTTTCGATAATTAGCCATTCCTTAATTGTTGTTCCTTGTCCCCTCCACCTTCCTACTTCTCTCTGGATATGCAATTGGAAAGATTTAATTCTAACACTTTGTCATGCAAGGACCTTAAACATGTAATTAATGAGTGAAAGGCTCGAGGAGATATCCCAAACCTTTGCCATATACAAATTGATCATCGGACTCCCATATCATCCCCTCTTTTGTGGTACACATTTTTCACTCAAGTTCCAAGACATACAATTTAACCCTCTAGAAGTCACATCTCTTGGGGAACCATTGTCACCCTAATTCTAAAGCCCGTCCGATCGCTTTCCATACTTGCCCATTTCATGGAATCCCTTTCGTGGATCCTTGGGTTGTTGGTTTCATGAAATATCCAATTCTTAGTCACTGTTTACTGTGCCCACCACCTTCACACTACTTTCAAAGTATGCAACGACCAAGGTTTAATGCTAACAGTTCATCATGCAACAATCGTACAAACCATCATTACAAAGAAAAAGGATCGATGAGACAGTGGAACTTAAATGAAGCTCGACTCCTCGAATTGACATGAATTTATTTTCTCTTTTCTGCCTAGAGACATGCAGAAAATATCTTTCCACGTAATGGGATATATATTACAAGTTTCAATATATTATCGAAAACGAATCCACCTAGCCATTTCCTTATCCCATACTTGAGCCACTTTTTTGATTGCATGTTCCCGGATAGGCGAGCTCATGTTTGCACTTCCATTGTTCTATTTCCTACAAACATTACCTGGACTTCTGCGATATACAAATTTCACTCTGGACTATCCCATCATGCCCTCTTCTGTGTTATGCGTTTTGCGCTAAAAAATTTCTGAGACTACGATTTGATCCTGAGGCTCTCATGACGTAAACCTTCCCCACTCCTCGAAGAACGATCATGATCACCAGGACCTTCTCTAGAACTTTGGCCCGAAGAACTAAAATGCCCTTCAACTTCCTCGTCGAAAGTTCTTCACCCACAACAACTCCTTTATGACCTCCCTTCTCAATCGGGAATTCGGACTTCGCGATTTCGCGAATCCTAGGGTCGTGTGATTCTCTCCTCACGATTCCCTAAAGTCCGATACGAGTCAACATCGACTTTCCTCTCCTATCGGAACTTCTCTCCATCGAGAAATCGCTGCTCGCGATGTCAACCGATCGAAACTACAATCCCCGAATCCTGATATGCCGATTTTCTGAGACACGTGTGGAATCAGCTCCTCCACCTTTTACCTTCCTATCGGGACTTTGGAACTCGCGGGATTGCGAGTCCTGATGTTGATGAGCTCGGGACTTACCTTTCCCCGAACTCCGATACAGCGCCACCTATACTCCACTAGTTCCCGTGGTCCCACAATACCACATCACCTCAGGATATCACGTATCGCGAATCCAACCTGCAGGTGTTCTCTGCTGTCGAGAACCCCGATTCTCTGAACCCCGATATATATTGGGATCCTCTGACACGTGTTCCCATGATCAACGGCTCAGATCTTATCGGAGTATTTCTCTTCGCGATATCGCTACTTCCGCTCCGGAAACTTGGTGATCCAACTCGCGATATGCGGATATACGATATCTCATATGATCTGACGATCTTTGTGACTCCACTTCCTCTTGGGTTTCAAAACCTTGAACGTTCACGCTTTAAAACTCCTTGCAACTTGACAAGATCTAACGGTCCTTGGACCTTCGTGGAATCTCTCTGGGATTTTCCACGAAAACGCCTGCACTTATGCTTCCGCAAACTAATAGGTCTGTTCCTCCTGAGCTTGTCCTCTCTTCACAAGCCTTTATGAGAACTTGTTGCACACACTTCTTGCGGCAGATCTTTGAACACGACCAAGTGTTGAAGCTTCCCCGATTCTGCGTACCCACCTGCAGCAGAAATCCTTCAACTCTTTGCTCATAATCGCAACTCTGAGTTTCCTTCTAGCTTGCGCACACCTTGCACGGCTCTGGTGCCAAATCTGCACTTCTGAGACGAATGAAGGCAAAATCTATCCCTAAGTGAACCCTGCAGTCACGCACTCCTTGCGGACAAATTCAACTGCACCCCTTGCAGGAATTCTCTGGCTCACTTAGAGAAACAATTGAAACTCATTCACTCATCATCTCAGATTTCTAATCAATCATGAAATCACATACACAACATATCAAAGCAATTGCATAACCAGAAGCAAATACTCATAAGCATAATATCAACAACACACAGAGAATAACACAGCCGTGGAATTGAATCAAAGCTTTCTATTTATTCAATATCTGTACATGGTGGTTCTGCACACAATTTCTCTGCTTTCTCCTCTATTCTGAGTGCTGCCTTTGATGATAATACAATGATACAAATGAGGGTGTCTATATCCTGTTTCCCTCTTGGATTCTAAAGCTATCAAATCTACCATTAATTTCTATCTACCAGTATTAAATCTATTAAATGCCTTCCTATCTACTAAGGACGTGAGCTTAAAGGCTCAAGGTCCCCTTTACAATACAAGTGCGCTTCTTTAAATTCCCACATAAATTTTTGGCGCAACAATAACAAGGTGAAATTCAAAAAGTAATTTGCTGCTTGTCCAGCTGTCCCCCGTGTTCGCACTGGCTTGCTTGACGTGGGCGATGCTCCTGCATCATTACTCCCTCACTCGAAATTTTCATGGGCTCCTGTCCATGAGCTCCTGCACGGTCTGTCCATGCTTCTGTATCACGGTCTCATTTTCCCAGCTAGCATCCTCCACTGGGTGGTTCTTCCACTTCACCAGGTATTCAAAGTACTGCTTTCGTCTGGTCTTTTTACCTGTTCGCTTGTCCAGTATACACTCCATCTGCKGCTTCTCTGCGACTGGAAATTGTTTTGTCCACTRGACCACTGGTTCCTCATCTTCAWMATCTKCTCCTCCAGCCCTRTATGGGTATAAATCCGAAAYGTTAAATATCGGAGATATCCCGATGCCCTCCGRCAACTCAATTTCATAAGCATTCTCCCCGAATTTCTTCAGGACTCTGCATGGCCCAATTTTCTTCATCTTGAGTTTATTGTATGTTCCCCTTGGGAACCTTTCCTTCCTCAAATGTGCCATAACAAGATCCCCAACTTCAAACTGAAGTTGTCTCCAATGCTGATCTTCTCTGCGCTTATGTTCTTGATTTGAATCAATCAATCGTTGCTTCACCTAACTGTGAAGTTCCTACATCGCTTCAGCGAGTTCTTCTGCACTAACACTGCTAGTCCCAGTCTGTTCTGACTCCCTGAGTTCAGAAACTCCCCTCAGTTGTGTCCCATACACAATCTGAAATGCACTTCTTCCTGTACTCCGATTCACAGAATCATTGTACGCGAACTCTGCCTGTGGTAATATGTTGTCCCAGCTGCCATGGTGCTCCATTACCAAGCTCCTCAGTAAATCTCCCAGACTCCTGTTCACCACCTCGGTCTGTCCGTCTGTCTGTGGATGATAAGCCGAACTAAACGCCAAGTTAGTTCCGAGCTTCTTCCATAGCGTCCTCCAAAAATGACCTATGAATTTCGTATCCCTGTCCGAGACTATGCTTCTCGACAATCCATGAAGTCTAACAACCTCCTTGAAAAACAAGTTTGCGATGTGCATAGCATCGCTAGTCTTCTGACATGGAATAAAATGTGCCATCTTCGAAAACCTGTCCACCACCACAAAGATGGAATCAACCCCTCTCTGTGTCCTCGGTAGTCCTAATACAAAATCCATGCTGATCGCCTCCCATGGCCTCTCAGGTATGGGTAATGGCTGATAAAACCCGACATTCTGCTTTCGGCCCTTCGAATGTTGACAAATTCGACACCTGTCAACAAACCTCTTGACATCTGCTCGCATGCCCGGCCAAAAATACGATTCGCTCAGTTTTGCGAATGTTTTGTCATGACCAAAGTGACCTGCTAATCCCCCGCTATGTTTCTCCTTCACCTAGTTCTCCCTCATGGAGAAAATTGGTATACACAGCTGATTGCCTCTGAACAACAATCCTTCCTGGATCATGTAGTTTATCCATGGGCTCCGATCTCTGAGAACTGGGTTCTCAGCTGCCTCGTATGCTTCTCCGAAATCCTCATCACCTGCGTACATATCTTTCAGATTTTCAAAACCCAAGGTTTCGACTCGAAATTCCTGCAGCAATAAACATTTCCTGCTCAAAGCATCAGCCACTTTGTTAGCAGTCCTTGAAATGTGTTTAATCACAAACGTGAAATTTTGCATGTACTCTACCCATTTTGCATGTTTCTGGTTCAACTTATCTTGTTGATTCACAAACTGCAATGCATGATTATCACTGTACAATACAAATTCTTTCAGAATCAAGTAATGCCTCCACTTCTTTAATGCCTGTATGATGGCATACAACTCTTTATCATAAGTGGAGTATTTTAGCTTTGCTTCATCCAACTTCTCGCTGAAATATGCAACTGGTCTGTCCTCTTGACTCAAGACCGCTCCTATAGCATATCCACTGGCATCACATTTCACTTGAAATGTCTTCTGGAAATCAGGCAACACCAACACTGGTTGCTCTGTGATCTTTCGCTTCAACAGATTGAAGCTGCTCTCAACCTCTACTGTCCAATGAAAAATTTTATGTCATTTTTTCACGGTGTCCATCATTGCGGCACTAATCCCACTGAAATTTCGAATGATTTTTCTGTAGAAACTAGCCAGTCCATGGAAACTCCTCACCTCGAAAACATTTCTCGGTGATGGCCAATTCTTGATCACGTCCACCTTCTCAGGATCCATTTTCAACTCATTTGTCGAGATAACAAAACCCAAATAAATGAGTTCTGTCTACATGAACGAACATTTCTTCATGTTGGCCAACAACTTCTCCTGTTGTAGTCTTCTCATCACAATGCCCAAATGTCTCAAATGTTCAGCCTTGGTCTTACTGTAGATCAATATATCATCCAGATATACGACTACAAACTTTTCGATGAATTCCCTCAGGACTTCATTCATCAGTCTCATGAATGTGCTTGGTGCATTTGTCAAGCTAAATGACATGACCAACCATTCATACAAACCCTCGTTTGTTTTGAATGCTGTCTTCCATTCATCACCCTCTCTCATGCGAATCTGGTGATATCCGCTCTTCAGATCAATCTTTGAAAAAAAAAATTCCCCACTCAGGTAATCCATCAGATCATCCATTCTCGGCAGTGGAAATCTGTACCTGATGGTGATTTTGTTAATCGCTCTGGAGTCTGTACACATTCTCTAGCCTCCATCCTTCTTCGGACTTAGTACTGTCATAGCAACACACAGACTCAAGCTCTCCCTGACCAGTCCTTTATCCAATAAATCTTGGACCTGTTTCTTGACCTCCTCATTCTCTTGGGGTGTCAACCTGTACGCTGATTTATTCGGAAAACTTGCTCCAGGTATGAGGTCTATGTGGTGACTCACACTCCTCATCGGTGGCAACGAATGAGGTAATTCGTCCACGATGATATCAGCGAACTCTCCCAACAGTTCCTGAATTTCATCGGGCAAGTCGTCCACTCTCGTGCTAGTCAGGACAATCCTCAGTTTCCTGACCACAAAGAATTGTGGATCTTCGTTATTTTCTATCTCTGTGAGAAGCTCCTTCCCACTCATGAGAAGTATTGTGTTGTTTACTTCCGGCTTGACTTCTTTATTATTGGAAGCAACTTATGGATTCTCCCATTCTTCTCTAGTGTATATGTGTTCATCTTCCCATCATGAATCACATTTCGGTCATATTGCCATGGTCTACCCAACAATATATGACATATGTCCATGGGAATAACATCACACAAAATCTGATCATTATAATTCCGAATTTTAAATTCAACTAAACACTATTTAGTGACACTTACCCGGTGTCCTTTCTGTAACCACGAGACTTTATATGGACTCGAGTGCTTAGTCGTTTTCAGCTCCAACTTTTCCACCATCTTGGTTGAAACAAGATTATCGGTGCTTCCACTGTCAACTGTGACCTTGCATTTCCTGTCCTTGGATGTGCAAGCCGTTCTGAACAGTCTGCTCCTCTGTACTGAGCTTTCCACCTCTTTCTCAGGTGTCAAAAGGACTTTATGCATCCCAAGCGACCTTCTGCTGTCTGCATCTTCTGTCTCAGCATCACGCCTCTGCGCCTCAGTGATGTGAGCTTCTCCTGCATCTTTCTTCTTCTCTGGACACTCAAATGACTTGTGCCCATTTTTCCCACATGTAAAACATGTGATGACTCCTCCTCTTCCTCTACCTCGACCTCTAGTACAAGGAAGTGTGTTCGCATCAACATAATCTCCCCGCTGATCCATTTTCTGTCCTCTTGGCTCAACATACGGCTGCCTCTGCGAGGTTCCGACTCTTTCAACTTTACCTTGAGGTTTCCTCCACTCCTCTTTGGGCTTCTGGAATTTCTCCTGGGCAACTGCCTTGCCTCTTGGCTGACTCCTGCCTCACCCTCGCTGTCCTTGCTTGCGGCTCAGCTTCTCTTCGGCTTTCAGAGCCATCTGGTACACATCCTCAACTGTTCGGATGGTAACCATTCTCAATTCATCTTGAATGTCATACCTCAACCCATTCAAGTACCTCGCTACCTTCTCATCATCGCTCTCTCGATGACCTGCTCTGATATTGAGCTTGTAAAACTCTTCGATGTATTCCTTCACCGTCATCAACTTCTGTCTCAGGTTCTGCATTCGCCTGAACAGAGTGATTTGATAATCCCTGGGGATGAACTTCGCTTTCAACTTTGCGATCATCCTATCCCATATTTTAATCTTCTGTTTGCCTTTGGACCGTCTATCTGCCTGTAGCTCGTCCCACCATAAGGCTGCATGTCCTTTCAACTTGGTAACAGCATGCCTTACCTTCTTATCTTCTTCGATATCTTCATAGTTGAAGTAGGTGTCAAGAGCCCTGATCCAGTCCAACAACTCTTCTGCATCCAGGCTTCCTTCATAGACTGGAATGTCCATTTTGGTTTGGGAACTCATCCTGGAAATGGCTTTGATCAACCGTTCTGTTGATGCATCTTCTGTTGTGACCTCTTCGGCATGTCCATCTTCCTCTTCGACCTCATAATCGCTAAGATCCCCTGCACCAGCTCCACGTCTTTGTGCAATCTCCATCTCCTCAAGCCTTTCTCAGATATCTCTCATCTAGTGCTCCATTTCTGGATTCCCTGTCGGCCTGCCTCTTCTTCTCACCTCCCTGTCCTCTGGGTCAGGTGACTGTCTCTCTCTTCTTGGCGGCATGATGTCTTCTCTTCTTTTTCCCTGCTATAGAAAGCAAAGAACTATTCCCGCTCTGATACCACTCTAACGTAACCCTTCCCCACTCCTCAGAGAACGATCATGATCACCAGGACCTTCTCTAGAACTTTGGCTTGAAGAACTAAAATGCCCTTCAACTTCCTCGTCGGAAGTTCTTCACCCACAACAACTCCTTTATGACCTCCCTTCTCAATCGAGAATTCAGACTTCGCGACTTCACGAATCCTAGGGTCGTGTGATTCTCTCCTCATGATTCCCCAAAGTTCGATACGAGTCAACGTTGACTTTCCTCCGCTATCGAAACTTCTTTCTGTCGGGAAATCGCTGCTCGCGATGTCAACCGATCGAAACTAGAATCCCCGAATCTCGATATGTCGATTTTTTGAGACACGTGTGGAATCAGCTCCTCCACCTTTTATCTTCCTATCGGGACACTCCTTAATTGCTCTTTCCCATGCCCTCTACCTTCGTACTTCTTTATTAATATGCAATTAGTAATATTTCATGCTAACAACTCACCATGCAGGAACCATCAACATTTCCATTAATGAGTGAAATGCTTGAGGAGATATCCCATTAATAATAATTAAACCAAGATCTGTGGAGAGTTATATTATCCCTTCTGATTGTTCATCTCAAACATGGGTCTTCACGTTGGCCTGTTCACGAAATCTCCAATCCTTAATTGCTCATTTCCGTACCCGCCATGTTCACACTTCTATGTATGTAATTGCTAGCCTTTAATTCTAACAACGCATCATGCAACAACCTCAAAATTTTCATTAATGAGAGAAAGTCTTGAGGAGATCTCCAATTCACACACATTGGAACAAGATTTGCACAAGGTTATATTATCCCTTCCAACTCTTCATTTCAAACATCATTTGGAGAAAACCAACATTCTCGTAAACTTATGGCATCAACTCGACAACAATTATGTGGAGATACAATGAATATATTCAGACATGAGGACCAAAACTTCCAGTGGTCCAGGGCATACTCTTACTATTCATCCTGTTCTGCCCAGAATGAAGTGATTTGGACCTTTGGAATCGCTCGTGTAGGCTACATCCCTGAGGTTTTTGACTGTAAGGAGGTGGTCTCTTGGTTCGCTGAAAAATATATTTCAAGCCAAATAATTATTCCACTGTGATACCATTCTCATGTTTCTTTGTCACCTCAGGTCTTCCACAAGATGTTAAGATTTTTGAAGCCAACGTTGACCTTCAGAGGACAAGACTGCAAGAAGTTCCTAGAAAAACATGATAACGAGTTGGACCTCTTACCCAAGTTCCTTGAAGACCCAACAACAGTTCCTGAAGATATCACAAAGTTGCAGGTCTGTTCCTTTAGAAATCCATTCTAGGAAATTGCTTGTTTGTTTACAAGAATAACAGGACTAGAATCCACGACAAGCATTTCCGGTATAGTTATTTATATTTTGTACTTCACAGTCAAGGAACAATTCATTTTCGATTGGGGGAATCTAATTTCCATTGAAATATGTTCCCAACTGTCATGATTCAAAGAATCAAATAAATTTTATATGTCATCCTACTTGATTTTCGCAATAGTGCATTGTTGTCTGTTTCCAAAACTGTCTCTGTCCAAGAAAATAAACTATGAATTTGACCGAGCAACATTCTGGTACCAGGCCTTGTGGAGGTACAAGGCCTCCCATTGTTTTTATGTGGTTTTTAATGACTTTGTCTCAGTTTTCAAAGATTTATTGTTAGGAAAGGATGCTCCCTGGATGTCTAGCCATGCAACCAAGTTTTTGGATAGGAAGGGGACACTTGAAGAAAAGGAAAATTACAGTGTAATAATGATCTTTGGCTCCAAGGAAAATCCTTCTTTATTTCCATGTCACATGACAGACAAGATGTTTGTTACAGAAATAGCAAGGCAATACAACCACTAGTTTCATTTTTTCCATGAAAAGAGAAAAAAAGAGTTCATTCCTTTGCCGTAGAAATTTGGGGACTTCATGTGTAGAAATGTCAACAAGATTGACGAATTCGCAGGCCATTTCAAGAATTTGAACCTAAAATATGTTGGAAGGCTAAAAGGGTTCGACCGTAATGGGATTTTTCGAGAAAATTTACTATCAGTTGGCTTTAGCAACTCTTTTATCCATATACCCGTGACCAAAGACAAAGACAGTGATGACAACACTCCTGCTTCTAATGATTGTGACATAGAGACATTGCAAAGCGCAACTGAATTGTACATACAACAGGGAAAAGGATCCGGTGAGAAGAGTCTCCAATCCTCAGCCAACACTCCCAAGAACACGAAATCACGGAGTATCACTTCAGTGGCCCACCCTAGTAAGAAAGTAACCCAGAAATATTCAAATGGAGGAGGAGATAAGAACCCTCCACCCGGAAAAATTGATAGTTCTCACAAGCTTCCCATAATGAAGAAGAGAAAAAACATTGTAGGGCAGGTGGAAGAACTTGAAATTGAAAGTGAGCACATGCAACTTGAAAATTTTGTGGATGCCCTGTTGCAAAAATTTGATCCTCTCGCGGGCACCATGCACCATAGTTCCACAATGGACATAGCTGAGACTGACATTTTTGATGAAGATGAATCCTTCGTATTCCAGAGCGTTGTTTTTGACAGCCAATCTATAAATTTAATCATTGAAAAGAGAGATGTAACAAATAAAAAAGGCAAATCTCATATGGAGATTAACTGTAGGAAAATGAAGCCATCCCAAATCTCCCGATTTCACCATGCAACTGTTGATTCTCTTGATGATCCCATTGGAGGAATTGAAGCAGATAATGCCATATTGAACCATCAAATCAAGGAATTGGAGGAGGCTTTCATTGCTACCCTAATGTTTTCCAGTCCTTTAGGAAAAACCGTGTCTTGTACCCTTGCAGCCAAGTTAAAAGGATCCTCCAGCCTCCTCACATCCTATAGATCCTTTGTATAGAATAACATCAAGAAAATAATGCAGATAATTACTAAAGCCTGGGAAACATCACAAAATATAGCTTCCTTTCAAAAGAGGGAAAATGATTTGCACAGACATTTGCAGACGAATTTAAAAAATAAAGAACGTTTCTATGAACAGATGGTGACCCCTTTTTCCAACCATGCCATCAACAACTCATATATGAAAAGAAGACAAGAGGATCTCCCCTCCCCAAAGCGGATCAAACAATTAAAAGTATGTAGGAAAAAGAAAGTTAAGAACTTGCAGCTCATTGTCGAATCATGCAAACAAGCCATATCAAAGAAAGAAGAATTATTTAGAAACTTCACCCAAACGGAATTATCCAGAAGTACCAATGAGGTTCAAGACCCAAACTTAATCCTCAAATCATTTTCCTTGACCAAACAAGCCTTCGATGAACAACTTGATATTTTAAAGGGGTTGTCTTTAGAAAAGTTTTACGACATCCTTGAATATGGTGAAGATGATGTCGAGAACTAGCTAGTGGACTATTCGGCACACAATGAAGAAATTGAACAGGCCATAGTATTTATGTCGATCTAAGGAAATTAGAAAATGAGCTTTTCGACATAGAAATATGGGATGAAATCAACGTGGCTCCCATGAGAAGCTACATTGAAGAATGATTCCAACGGAGAATGGACAAGCTCATCGACGAAGGGAAACAACCGGTTGGCATGATTCCAGTGGTCGTTGACGAAAACAACAAAAATGCATCATCTTCATAGTAACTCTATACTGATCACATCTTTCTTTCTTTATCAATCCAGTTATTCAATCTCTTTAAATAGAAATCTCTAACCAAAGACTCATAACTTCCAATTTCTTCTTTTCAGGACTTCCTCTCTACTTTCGCGCACTTCTTCTTTCTACAGTCATATTTCTTGTACTTATTTCTTTTATGGTCCACGAGAGCCCCAATCCTATTCTATGTGACAAACGCATTTAAATTTCCAGAAATATGAAAAAGATTCCAAAAATATGTAACAAACATTATTAATTTTTGATCAATTTCAAAGAAAACTAATTCAGGAATGCTAATTTTTTTTCCTTCAACTAAGCTCAATGTCAGGAAATTGTGTTTATTATATTTTAATGTTTAATGTTTGATTCCTGGTCATTTCCAGGAACCTTTATTGCAAGACATTATTAATTATTGATAAATTTCAAAGAAAACTAATCCGGGAATGCTAAATTTGTTTTCCTTCAACTATGTTGGATGTTAGAAAATTGTGTTTATTATATTTGAATGTTTAATGTGTGTGATTCCTGGTCCTTTTTTCTAGGAACCTTTATTGCAATTCATTGAGAATTTTTTTTTCTAAGTCCCATGTTTGAACTATACACAGCCCAGAAAAAAACATTGGGGCTCATCTACTAGCCCAATGTCTTGTGGCTGGCCTGTGACACACTACCACAAGTCATCCTCTGCATGGATACCACCTATACTTCAAGATGCTTTCCACCTGTTTCTTCTCAGTTTCGCCATAACAGTGCATTTATTCCCATTCCAACCTGGCAGGGACCAGGCTACCATGCAACACTTGTTATCAAAAGTCATTGTCCAAAAATGAAAATTTCAAACATGGTTTTTGGGTGTATTGTTCTAAATTGACAAGTATTGTCGAATATATTATTAAAGTAGATAAACAATAAAAAAAAAAAACAAGAAAACAAGAAAAAAACAAGATAAGAAAGTACTAATCATTAGACCCTTTAAGGACTACTGCTAACCAACACTTCTTTGTTTCTTTTTTTTTGACCATTTTTCTCTAATCCTTGAATGCAACATCTTGAAGAATGTTTCCTTTGACCAATTCTGGGTTGGGGGTGAGTTGGGGGTCCTTGGAAGTCCAAGGAATTTTTGATGAGGAAGAAGAGTTTGAAATAGAGGGGGATTGTACCACATTATCTGGAATTCTAAGGTAGGCCATGATGCACTCCATGCTCTATTTTTGAAATATGATTTGGACTGAGACCTTTAGGTTCTCACTACATTGCACACCCATGAAACCATGAAATTCCTTTTTCTAGTATCGTAATTCCACAACATGTCTCATAGATTCAGTGACACAATTGTCCCTAGCTACATTGTTTTGTTGGATATTTTTCTCAAACTCATACTACCATTTTTCTCACCTAATCCTTGCATTAATAATGACACATTGTGCTTCACCCACATTTTTAAAACAATGCTTGAGCCCTTTATTAAATTCACCTAGCTCGCATAGAACACAACATGCTAGTGAACAATGGTAATGTGCCATGGTTACTCGAGCCATAAGTACTGATACATATGCAAGAAAGAATGAAAAAGACACCAAGGATATAAGAGGTACTGGCCAAAAACAAGGATTGATAGAATGACCAAACTACAAAGTCACACGGGGTGTTCCCTTTTCTTCACCCAATGCTGCACTCAACTAAGATCTCAAAGGCCCTTTTCTAGAGGAGAATAAGAACCAAAAATTAAAAATTCTAAGGGAAGACATATATCTCTTATATTAAACGCACATAGCTCATGTGATTGAGCCTTCCTACAATTCATAATTCCTCACACAAGTGAAGATGAAGGAGTGATGAGATGATACCACCGTGATAAAAAAGAGGTCACATCAACCTTATAATTCCCATCATATTAGGAATTAAAACTGACTACATCAAACCTTTTAACATCCTATGGGCGGATTTGAAAAGAAATCCCCCCATTTATATTATAGCATCCCAATTGCAATCCAACAACCAAATTGGATTGCATAGATCAACTAGAGAGTTTGATGGTGGAGAACATGGAAAAATGCAATCCTATCAAGGCTTCATTCCTCTTAGAGGATTCTTTGTACAATACGAACTAAATTGGATTGATGGGAGAGGTATTTTCTTTAAAATTCTCTTAGTATTCTCATTGAATTTCCCGCTACTCATGAATAGAACATATATAGCTCATCAAGAAGTGGCTCACCATGAACAAACATGTCAAAAAGTGGGATTTGAACCTAAGTGGGGAGGGAAACCACTTTTCCTCACAATTGTTCGAACTACACCCAATTGACATGTATGTGTACACACACACACACACAGACACACACATATTCATGCATATATACACACATAAAAACATATATATATACATATATACCATGCATCCTTTTATGATTTTTTTTCAAAAGAAAAATTGTCATCTTATTTTGATAGATTGAAAGGAAATTACATTTTTCATGTGCATACTACACTAACAAAATTAATATTACATAGTAATGGACATGTCAATTATTTCCCATTGAATAATAGTCATCAATCCTACCATTTTTCCCTTTCTTCTTTTTAACTTCATTCCCCCCACTTGGAGAAGGTTCCATAGTGACTAATAGTAATTAAAAAATCATATGGTCAATATTCATATGAGAAATCAGATGTCCAAGATTTGTATGGCGTTCCAACTCCATTTTGGAATTAGATTTGTCTAATTCATGAAGTCCTTTCATTCCTCCATATGGGGATTCATTTACAACTACCACCCTCAAGGTATTATTATGTTCTTTTATATCCACCATAGAGAGAATTGTTTCTTAAACCCACACTAAAGGGAATCCATTAGTACCCTTTTTTGAATCTATAGTCAACTATCTTTTTTCATTTTGTTCCTCTTTATCATATCGCTCATATGATTTCCATCCTTGAGGTTTTGTCTTATGTCCTCTTTCCTTTTAGGATAAGCTCATGCTTGAGGACATAATTGCTTCAAATGTCCTACTTGTTAATAAATCCATGACCATAATGTTTTACTTTCATAATCTAATTCATGCCTCCATTTGGAGTCTTTCCTTTGAACTATAATCTTATATGATAATCTCTTACTAATGTCACTCTCCACACATATATCTGCATATGTAAAAAGAACAACATTCATCCAATCTATATATTTTTAAATATCTTTCCAAGGTATTCCTCATGCCTTAAAATACTATTAAATCCCAAAAGTGTGTTTCAGGTTTGGGAGGCATACCCAAATATGAATTTTGGTAAAAACTTATTGGATAGATCAAATTTTGGGAACCATAGGGTAAAAAATGACCCACTCTTCCCACTTTTCCATTGAAACAAAGATCCTCTTCGAAAACTTTCTAATAATAAGCAAGATTGTGAAATTGGAAAATAAAAAAACCTTTGGAGACAAGATATACCTCATGATACTTTCTCTAGTTCATGATTCATATTATGAAAGGAGATAAGAAACCATCTCCTATGTTACCTCCAGTATTGGAACCTCCTTAAATGATTTCTCCACAATATGCACATTGGGTGAATGAGTCGACACAACCGCAAAATGTTTGTTATTAAATACATTCTGAAAAAAATGTCCTTTTATTAATCCCAGACAAATCCCCATGTTAAGTATAAAACCCCTTATTAATCCCTAGATATTAAATTATTACATTTCTATTGTTATATTTGTATGTAGGATAGAACCCTTCATTGTACCATTTATATATATAAATGAGACCTAGTCTTGGGATCATCTCATCTCATCTTGTATATTGAATATATTGTGAAAGAAGGTTTCCCCCTTGAAGTGGACTATTATTCATTGACTTTTTATCATTCTCAAGGCGTTGGTTCATAACATTTGGTATCAAAACATTGATCCTAAGGTTTTTCTTCTTCAAACGAGTCATCTTTGAATTTTCTCTATAAATGTTTTTGGGGGGATGCTTTAGACAATGAAATTTTTAGGAGACTTATCTGAGTACTTTTGGTAAAAATTTAAGGTTTTGGTTCGCTATACTTTTGGAGATATAGCCTATGGAATATAGGGTTTTTGACTCATCCTAAAATCAATTTTAAACAAGTCATCTTAAGGTTTTTTTTATAAAGTTTATTATGGGATTTTTATATAGTGACATTTTTAGGATACTGAGTAAAGATAGAAAATAATAGGTGGTAAAAATTTCAAGATATGGTTCATTATAATTTTGGAGATATCTCCTATGGAAGTTAGGGTTTTCAACTAGTCCTGAAGTTACTCTCAAATGAGCTATATTTTTATTTTCACTATAAATGTTTTTTGGTGAAGTTGCAAACTCTGACATTTTTAGAATCCTAAGGATACATAATGAATTTCTCGTGGAATTTTTTTAGAATTTGAATCATTATAATTTGTGAGATATATCTTCTCAAAGTTGGGATTTTTACTAATCCTGAAATTAGTCTTAAACAAGTCATTTTGGTATTTGTGCTATATATTTTTATCAATGAAGGTTAAGATTGTGAAATTTTCAGGAGTTTAAGAAATCATATTATAGTACTATAGGAATAAATTTTCAACTCAGAAGGGTTAAGATTTTAGAGATATATCAAGAAAAGGGTGAGCCATTTAGACATACTCCAAATTAATGGTTTGAAAGGTAAATAACTTACAATTGGCATAACTTTTGATTGAAAGATCTATTTTTGATGATTCAAAATTTTTGCAAAAGAGGAAAAAGATGTGAATTATTGCTTTTTCACATGGCTCCAAAGGTTCCTCCAAAATTTATTTTGCCAACTAAAACTCTATATATCTCAACCATGAGTCAAGAAGAAAATTTTCACCAGATTGGAAAGGTGGAAAAGAAGATGGATGAAAATCAAGAGAATATGGAAAAGAATATATTAGAATTGAAAAATTATATGAAACTGTAGAGGAAATAAGTATTTAGTCCGATAATCATGACTATTCATCACTTCAAAATCCACATCATCGAGGTTTCAATGTGGCACCAAGGAACTACTTCATTCTGAATATTGATATGAGAAAGTTTGATGGTAAATATACTATAACGTGGATATTCTATATGGAACAATTAATTAATCTACACCAAGTGTCAGGCTTACAAAAGGTATCTATTGCATCCTTGTATTGAGAAAATGATCAATTTGTTTGGTATCAATAGCGTTGTGAAAGAAAAAATAATTATACTATCTCTTGGTCCATTTTTAGGATGAATTGATATCACATTATGGTCATATTAAGAGAAATACATTCTTTGGTTAATTGATAAATCTTTGGAAAAAGGTCCAATTATAGAGCACATTCAACAATTCCAAAAGCTCGGTCTCAGGGTAAAGAACATTCCCGGGGATAATTTGTTAGATCTCTTTATGTGAACTTTAAAGGAGAACATTCAACATGAAGTTCATCTCTTCGAACCTAGATCCCTACAACAATATTTCAATATGGAAAGGAAAGTGGAAAACAAAAATTTGGTTACTAGAAGGGTGGCCACTAGAAACTATATAAAGCACCATGTTCCCTCTTCTAAACTCACTCTATTGACAAGGTTGACACTTCAACAAATGTATGAAAGAAGAGAAAAGGGACTATGTGTCATTTATGACGACAAGTATAGTAATGGGAATAAATGTACTGAGAAGAAATTATTCTACATAGACTATGAAGAGGAAGAAGATCAAGAATTGGAACCATCAAAAGATATAGATCTATAAGATACTACTCCAATGATATCTTGTCATGCATTAGTTGACATCAGTACTCCACAAACCCTCAATGTACAAAGATACATCAAAAATAAAAAGGTAACAATGTTGATTGATTATGGTAGTACCCATAACTTCATCAATTACAAATTAGCAAAAGATCTCAATTGCTTTGTATTTCGAGCACTAGAGTTTCAAGTAATTATTGCAGATGGAGGTACCATAAATTGTTCTAGGAAGTTCCATAGTATTAAGCTTAATATGGGGGAGTATTTATAAGATAGTTCCATGATTTCCATCCAAATGGGTGGTGTTGATGTTTTATTAGGGATCCAATGGTTACAATCAATGGGAACAATGGCCCTTCATTTTCAATATCTTTTCATGAGATTTTCCTTATAAGGCAAGGAAATTGAGCTTAGAGGTATGCAAGGGAAACACTCTAATGTGATACGCTCTAATACCATGAAATTTTTTCTCAAAAAGAGACATCGTGGTGTAATTGCACAATTTTTCTTACTACATATTCAAACATCTATATCCTCTACTCTAGTGGATCTCCAAAGAGTTATCAACAACCATTCCAAGGTATTTTGAGAGATGCCTAAGGTTCTTCCACTTGCTCGAGATCATGACCATGATATTCATTTGCATCCATGAAGTGTACCACTTAAAATTAGGCCTTATAGGTACCCATATGCATAAAAGAGTGAGATTGAGAATATGATCCAAGAAATGTTAGAGGTAGGCATCATTCAACCTAGCCATAGTTCTTTCTCATCACTAGTAGTTGTTAGACTCTGAGTCCCAAGACAATCATGAAGTTTGAGACCACATTGATATGAGTTGTAAAACTTAACTATTCAAGAGTTGTTGTCATGATCCATTGATGACTTGTCAATGAGGTCTAGGTCTAGACATGGTCTATCTATGTACTATAAATTCATATAATTAGATCAATACAAGGTGCAATAAAATGGCTTAAGGCCTTTTCTCCCATTTATTTTTATTTTCTCGTTTTGTTTGTGCTCAATTCTTAACACAGAATTGGATCCATGGTGAAGAGAGGTTGAGAGGTGTAGCCAATGATAAAAAAAGATAATTTGAATGGAAGTTCATAGTAATGATCCATGAGATCATCTTAGCAAGAGTTTCTTTTCATTTGATTACAAAGTTTACCCACATGTAAAATTTATATCAAACAACCAAAAAAGAGAGTCAGGGGTTTTGGACTATGTGTAACAGTTACAACAGTGTCATAAGTCATGTTCCATTTCACTTCGAAAGAATTCCATGGATGAGGAGTCATTTGGATGCCTCCTTTTAGTATGAAAACAATCAAACCAGATAGAGATATGATTTGGTCAATCTATCTCGGCAATCCAAGTCGCATCAATCTTTATCATAATAGCAATTTGGCCTGCGTGTTTCGGTCTAACGACACTTGTCAGCAAAGGGTTTTGTGTAATTGCATGATGTAAACAAGATCCAGGGCTAGTGCATCCATCATGCTTCAGATATGGGCAGCTTCATTCCAATCGATCGCTCGAATTAACATCGTTTTTTAGGTCCCTTCAATTGGATCTAGAAGATCTCAAGTGGAATCAATAAGCGATCTACTCATCTACATTCAAATATACAGAAGAAAATCAACTTGCATACACAACGATTCAATCCATTTTGCAATCGATCAAAGCGTGCCCAAATCACTCAAGGACAGATCTGAAACAACAATTTTTTAAAGACCCATTAAATCCACTTAAGGAACGTAGCATATGGTTTATTATAAACGGCCTAGGAGCACTGATAAACTCTCTAAACTAATTGGTAATCACGCAGATTAGTTATAGTCTCTGTATTTTGATGGTTTTCTGAACATTTTGACCATGTTTTCATGGTTCTTTAGAGGAGTTGTTTGCTTGAAGAGGATTTATATAAGTTCTGAATATGAAGACAATTTATTTTTTAGGGAGAGTTAATGTTAAATGCCAATGCATAGTTGGAGAGAGATATCACGTGCCTTCCTCTCTCCTTGTGAAAGAATTCAGTGCTGACAATTAGATCTTCTCGACAGTGGGTCGTCAACATGCGGGAACTAGCTTCATCAATCTTGATCAAGAAGAGAAATAACTGCAGATCACTTGTAATAAGTTGATCATGCTGGAGATAGATATGATTGCCAATTCCCAGAGTTTCTTAGCTTTTCTTTGCTAAAATAAAACTATCACATGCTGCATCCCATATATTTTGTGTCTTGGATCACAATCATCTTCTTTTGCAATTATGGCAATGCATAAGTCCTGAAACGAAAGTATTGAAACAAGTTTGGTTTTAACCGGTGAGGAGAGCTCGAGCTGGCAGTGCTAGTGCTTTTGTTTGATGGATCAATGCTCATATTGTTACCTATGTATGTTGCAATGATCACCATATATATATGGCCACTATATATTTGATTTTCTTTTGCATCAACCTTTTGTACGAATTGAAGAGAAAGGAGGCGAAGAATGTTGACATCTACACCAACGATCTGATCTACAACAGTTTGCCAGCGATTTGAGCTCCCTCTCTAAGATTCTTTCCAAAAGAATGGAAAATTTTCATTTTTTATGAGAAAAATAGTTGAAGGGTAAGTGAAAGCCTAATTTTGTCAAAAGAGGTGGAGCTTTGAATTTGTTACTTAGGGGATTTTTAAATTAAAATAAGGGTTTGGATATTGAAAATGTATTGAATATTTCATTATAAATGAAATAAGATGCAAGGTGTTCTTATAATGGTTTATGAAAGTTGAAGCCTTAGTTGAACGTAGTAGAATGTTCTTAGACCTATTTTGAAATCAGAATAAGGGGGTCTAAGGACAAATTGTGTTTGTGGATGCTCTTTATTTCATGCTTATGTTGTCTAGTGTGACACACACCATGCTCATGAAGTACATTGGTCATTGAAACGAATAAATGTATTGAATTCCTTTTAAAAATTACCATTTTTGTCAATTAATAAAATGTTATGCACCAAATTGTAAATCAAGAGAAACAATCCTTTATTCACAAGTTGAATTGTAAAAATTTGAAGTCATTGAATTTTCAAAACAAAGACCTGCCTGTAATTTGAATACGGAGGTCAAGTGAGTCAATCAAAGTCCATTAATTGTAATCACACTTTAGGGTGGATGATCGGTAGTACTCGACACCCTAAGTGAAACATCAAATCAAGCAAGCATGATGTAAAAAATTTTCAAACAACCATTCCAAATGATTTTGGTGATGATCGAGATCCAATTCCACATGTTCTTTCAAATTAAGTCCAAAGTGCTCCCTTTATGGCGTATCTTTCAAGCATGGCCATCACAGGATGCGATAACATGTGGTTCTTTCCACATGCTCACTTTGAGTTGTACACAAATGGAATAAAAATAAAACTCTCAAACACCTTCAAGAGGGGGAACACATTAATGAAAAATATATTCTTCAACACATTCAGGGGGGAGTGAAGATTGTTAGTGGTAATAAAAAACCACTCAATTGTTCAAATATCAGTGAAAATGGTTAGTGGTAATTCGAAACCACCACATTGGTAAAATCAAATTGGTTAGTCGTCATCTAAAACCACCACATGAAGAATCCAATGTTTAATGTTGGATCCATTCAACCATGAATTATTGAAGAACATAAAGAATCTAAAGTTCATGCTTGGATCCTCTTAATCAACTTCAACAAACTTCTCACCCTGCACCTGATAGGGGGGGATATAAGACATCATTGATGATAGTCATGCTTCAATATTCAAAGTACTATCAAAATCAATCAACATTCAGGAATTCCAACATAGAAACTAGTCTCCTCAAATCAAATCAATCAATCAAAAGAATGGGAATGTTCAGACATGGAAGTTTCTCACTTCTAGATGAACTATTCATATATTGGCGGTTTTTCAGGCATATCTTCATCGAAGCTTAGTTCAGAAGTTTCAAATTGAAGATGATACCAGTTATTGTCTTTTCACTAGTATAATTATTCAGACTTGTGATTGATGTGGGGGGGGGATGTTAGAATGTGAGTCCCAAGACAATCACGAAATATGAGACTGCATTGATATGAGTTGTAAACCTTACCTATTCACGAGGTGTTTTCATGATCCATTGATGAGTTGTCAATGAGGTTTAGATCTAAATCTGGTCTATCTATGTACTATAAATTCATATCATCATATCAATACAAGGTGCAATAGAATGGCTTAAGGAATTTTCCACCATTTCTTGTCTCTTTTTGTTTGTGCTCAATTCTTAAAAGTAGTGAAGGTTATAAAGAAGGATGGTTCATGGAATACATGTCTAGATTATAGACAACTCAAAAAAATGATCATCAAAGACAAGTTTCCTATTGTTGTCATTGATGAATTAATAGTCGAATTGCATGGAGAATTTTTCTTTACTAAGTTGGATATTCATTTGGGATTTTATTAAATCAAAATGAGGCAAAAACAAATTCCCAAAATATCCTTTAGAATACATGAAATTCATTATTATTTTTTGGCTATGCCATTTGGACTTACTAATGCACCTCCAACATTTCAAAGCTCAATGAATTATGTTTTCAAACCATTCCTTAGAAAAATTTTGTTAGTATTTTTTGATGATATACTAATCTACAACAAATCCTAGGAAGATCATGTACAACATGTTGATATAGTATTACAAATTTTGGAATACC
>JZKD02S1212437.1:1433246-1452189 GCA_000966675.3 Picea glauca | reverse complement strand
CAGCAGTTCGCATTTGTGTTGCAGCGTCTGTGTTTCAGCTTCTATGTTCCTGCCTCTGTTCTCCATAAACAATCGATTGCCATCAATGAAAACCTTGATCATCTGCATCATCTCTACTGTAGCCATATTTCCAACACATTTCACCATTTTCCAATGAGAATCTTTGGGGGATTCCATGAATCTGGAAACAAGGCTAGTTGCATACATAATGTCAGGCCTAGTTGCTGTAAGATACAACAAACTGCCTACTAAACTTTTGTATAGGGTAGAGTCCACTGGAGGACCTTCATCATTCTTGCTCAATTTTGTGCCTAGGGGTATGGGGATTTCTGCTGGATTGCATCCTTCCATGCGAAATCTTTTGATGATGTCTGCTGCATACTTTTGCTGACAGACAAAAAATCCTTTGGTTGATTGATTAACCTCAATTCCTAAAAAATATTTCATGATGCCAAGATCTGTCATCTCAAACTCAGATTGCATGGCATGTTTAAAATCTATTAACTCAAGATTTCCCGTATAGATCATGTCATCAACATATAAACATACAATCAAAATTTTACCGTGTTGATCTGTTTTGGTGTAAAGAGTTGGCTCATTTTGGCTTCTGTTGAAACCACTTTTAATCAGATAAGTGTCAATTCTGTTGTACCAAGCTCTTGGAGCTTGCTTTAAGCCATACAAGGCTTTCCTCAACCGATATACTTTGGTTGGCTGCTCTTGGACTTCAAATCCAAGTGGCTGATTGACATAAAATTCTTCTTCTAAGAAACCATTCAGGAATGCTGACTTGACATCCATCCGGTAAACTTGCCATTTGTGTTGGGCTGCTATGGCCAATAGATTCCTTACAGTGTCTAATCTTGCTACTGGAGCAAAATTTTCACCATAATCATTACCATGTTGTTGTGAGAATCCTTTGGCAACAAGTCTTGCCTTGTGTTTTTCAATTTGCCCTTTTTCATTGAGTTTAGTTTTGTAAACCCACTTGACACCAATAGTCTTCTTGTGACTTGGAAAATTAACAAGATCCCATGTCTTGTTCTTCTCAATGGAGTCAATTTCTTGGTTCATGGCTTGAACCCAATGTGGCTCCTTAGTTGCTTCCTTAAAGGATGTAGGTTGACATGACATTAAAGCAAAAATGTTGTGTTGTTCAAAGTGATCCAACTGCTGATGGATTTCTCTCAAACTTCGAGTTCTCTGATTTTGTGGTTCAGAGAATGATTCTCTGCTGGAAGTTGAGTTATCCTGAGAATTTTCAGGTTGTCTTTGTACCTGCAATCTTGGAAGAGTAGTTTGAGGTACTTGCTGTCTTGAATTTTCTACGTTTTCAGAACTTGGCAGCAATGGATTTTGGCTGTCCATTTGTTGATTTTCTGAATCATTCCAGAATTGATTTTCTAGAAATTTTATATCTCTGCTGAGAATTAGTTTCTTGGTGATTGGATTGTAAAGCCTTTAAGCTTTAGATGTTTCACTATATCCAGTGAAAATACATTTCTCACTTCTGTCATCAAGTTCCTTCCTTAATTCGGAAGGTATGTGAGTGTATGCTATGCATCCGAATGTCCTTAGATGTGCAATATTGAACTTTGTCCCACTCCATGCTTCTTGGGGAACTTTCATCTTTAGACTTGTGGTTAAAGATCTATTCAGGAGATAAACTGAGCATGCTACTGCTTCAACCCAAAAAGTATTTGACAAACTTTTCTCTTTAAAAAGTGTTCTTGCCATATTCATTATTGTTTGATTTTTCCT
This sequence comes from Picea glauca, assembly GCA_000966675.3. NCBI lineage: Eukaryota > Viridiplantae > Streptophyta > Pinopsida > Pinales > Pinaceae > Picea > Picea glauca. The sequence continues at coordinate 1,450,428 of JZKD02S1212437.1, read as the reverse complement.
TTCAGCCACTCCATTCTATTGTGGAGTATACCTGGATGTTGTTTGCATGATAATGCCTTGTGATTTGAATTGTATGCATACTCAGTGCCCATACTTTTTGCAGTAATAGAATTGTATGCTTATTTTGTCATTTGATATTCTCCCTCTGCCTCTTTGAGGCTGGAAATTCTGATGTTGATTTTGTTGTTGATGTCTTTGACCTTGGAAATTTTGATTCGGATATTGTTGTCTGTTACCTCCACTAGAGTGAGGGTTACTTTGATTGCTCCCTCTTCCTTGGTGACCTCTACTTCTTCCTCTGCCTCTCCCTCTCCTGAAGGATAATTGAGTTTTGAAAGCATTGGAGATTGACTCATCTGTGAGATGCAGTCTGGTCTCATGTGTCACCAGAGAACCAATTAATTCATCTATTGAAAAACTTGACAGATCCTTGGATTCAAGGATTGCTTTTACAACCATTTCGAATTTATTTGGTAAACTTCTAAGGATTTTCTCAACAATTCATTGATCGGTGATGGTTTCACCAGTCAATCTGATCTGGTTCACGATGTCCATGACTCTGGTCATGAACTGATCCACATTTTCGAACTCTGTCATCCTTAGAGTCTCGAATTGCATTCTCAAGGTCTGCAGTTTAATTGCTTTGACCCTGTCATTTCCTTGATAGGAAGATTTAAGGATGTCCCAGGCCTGTTTTGAAGTACTAGCGTTGGTGATTTTTGAGAAAATTGAATCATCCATAGAATTTTGAATCCAAAATTTAGCTTTATTTTCTTTGTTCCTCTGTGTTGCCTAAGAAATTCTCTGCGGATTTGTCATAGCAGAAAGGGCTGCTGGATCTGGTTCCACATATCCAAGATCCACTGGATCCCAACACTCTTGTGCTTCCAAGAAGGATCTCATCCGAAGAGACTAGAACTCGTAGTTCTTTCCAAGAAGAATCGGACCTTGAGTTGGTCCTAAATTGCTAGACGTCGCATTCTTTTAAGAAATTCAGCAAAATAGAAGAAAAATTCTTACTTACCTGTCTCCTGCGTGTAATTTGCTGTGGTTTCATAACTCCATTAGACGAGTCTTTTGAACTCTCCAACTTCCGATTGCCGAAACACCGATTGCCGATGAGAGCTTATCGGCCTTGAATTGGCCCTTCATCTTCGATCAATGTGACCACATGCCGAAAGGTTAAAGCGCTACGGGATTTTTTGGTTCTTTGTCCTCTTGAATCCCCGATCTCTGATTTATCAATTTCTCGATATGCCTTTTCTCGCCTTAGCCCCTCCTAGCTTTGCCCTAGTCCATGTGACCAACTCTCACAAGACCACAGTCATACCTCTTTTTCTTTCGAGAAATTTCCCGAATGCTTTGATCTCCCTCACGCAGCCTCCTATGATGGATAGTCCGGATCTCTTCTCGCGATTTCGAGACTTCAAATGCTCCAGACATCTCGTCCTTAGGATTCGTGATTTTCCGAATCCTGTAATGCCGATGGACTCTCCTATCGGTATTTTTTTCGAAGGCCACGATCTCTGCCACGCGTCCCAACAGATGGACGGCTCAAGTTTGCTTCGGGGGTTTCACTGTGGAGATTCCCGATCCCTCGTTTTGACGATATGACGTCAGCTGGGACCCATAACAGATCTTTCCTCCTTTCGGGATTTCGTACTTCGCAATTCCAAAATGCTCGTGCTTCTTTTCCTTAGGATTTGCGAAACGCCGAATCCAGATATGCCGATGGCCCTTTCCTTTCGGGACTTTCCCTGAAGGTCTAGATTGTTGCCACATGTCCCCTCAAGATGGATGGCCCTGGTCATTTCACAATTTTGTTGCTTGCGACACCCGATGACAGAAATCCTCTGTCAACTTCAAACCCCAGTCGCCGATATGTCGACGGTTTCTTCGATGTTCGCCACGTGTCCGAACAAATGGACGACCGTGATATTTTCAAGATTTTACGATTTGCGATGTCGGGATTTCATGTATTAGGGTTTTGGAGAGCAGTCTCCTTCACTCGTCCAACTCTCGATCCCCGATTTTGCGATGGGATAAGATCGATGGCTCACGATCTTTCGTGATCCAACGGTCCAGAATAGCTCGTGATCTCACTATTCACGAATTCTCACGACAGTCTTCTGACCTTTACACCTTGTGAGTCAACAAAATGCTGAGATCTCGCCACGTGTTTCTTGATGGATGATCCAGATGATTTTGGGATTTCGCAACTTCACAAGTCGAAATTTCTCCTGTGTGCTTCAGAGGACTAAACCTTGTGCACCTTCTCACTGATCCAACTACTGTCAGTCCTTTGCGCAAGATCTGACGGCTGAAATTCTTTCGTCTTTTCTACACTCTCTTCATCCCTTTTGAACTGGTTTTCCGCTCTGGATCCATTCGCAAGATGAATCTTACGGCCTCAATGGCTGTTCTTTGCACATGAGATGCGTTCTTTACTCCTGTGGAAGAAAGATTTGTGAATCTTTCAAATATTTGAAAGAAATACACGGATTGTTTAAAGATTGGTGTTGTCTGCTGCAGTCTTTAACAAATTTGAGCGATTTCCAAAATGCTTTAAATGATGCTTCCTTTTGCAGCAATCTTTCACAAATTTGAACGAATTCCGTGAAATCTTCAACGTTTCTGCCTTTTGAAGCTCTTATTCGTGAATTCTTTGATGATTCTTGAAAATTACAAGAATCTTTAAAGTTTCTTCATCTGCACTCTCTTCTTCCCCGATCTTTTGAGCGTTGTACGCTCTTCTTTGGTGTGTGAGCTTCTTACACTGATCTTTTGAGCGTATGATGGTCAACTTCCTCGTGGAAGTTTCCTGTGAGGATCTTTCGAGAGAATGACAGACAACTCTCCAAACCTTGTGAAAAGTCTGTGTCGAATTGCTCTCAAGATCCGTGTAAGCTCTCCTCTATTTGAGGATCGTGTTGCTCTCCAGCCTGTGTGAAGAGGCTTACTACTATAGCTCTGATACCATGATAAATTGTGAAGCAAGAAATGCAGAGAGAAATAATAGAATAGAAAACAATATATTAGAATATAAGAAGAAGAGTACAAAATGAGTACATGAATAAGATGATGAAGAAGTTAGTATGCAAAGGGAAATAACTGAGCTAAATAGGCTCAAGAGAATCAAGAATAGAAAGTACAGCTGACCAGGACAGCTGGAAGTGTACAATCAGCCTGTTGAGGTTACATTATATTTAACAAGAATCAGAGCACTCAAAATATTAGTAAACGAGGTAAATCTCCGAAAATATATGTGCTAGTATGCCATATGCCAATGATCTAATGTCACCCCAAACAGTCCTAAGCCAGAACTTACCATTACCGGAAGAAAATAAGCAATGAATACACAGATCACAAGTCTTCCGCTATCGATTCCGAGATGAATCTTTAGGAAATTGTCCACATCGTCCTTTGTTATATCTTCTATTGTTCCTGAAGTTACATTGACTGTCGAATAATCAACATAATTTATAAATTGGAGAGTAAGAGCGCTGAGAACAAAAAGTCCTCCTGGAAACTAGCACGCATTTCTGTTGATGGCCTTCCACACATCCAGTGAGAGTAAGAGAATAAATAGAATTTCACAAGCGCACCCACCTAACAGATCTGTAGTTTGAGGAGTATACACAGACACCATATTCGAACAATGAACTAAAGAGTCCTAGAGATTCATGCCTTCACTACTATATAAAAAACGCGTGCATCGCAATTTACAAAAACAAACACACATTGTCTTAAGGTCGTAGCTTTTAAGTTTCATCAAATTTGAAAAAAATGATTCCCATGACCTACCTGGATGAAATTGGGGGGACACATGAAAAAGTAAAATAAAATTAATTCTCAAACAATTCTCGAAAAAAGTAAAAGAATGATTCTCAATGAAGGCACCGAGGGTCAAAAAAGTAAAAGAATGATTCTCAATGAAGGAAAAGTTAAAGACAAGGTACATTCGAAGTTAAATTATTAGATGCCTGAGAGGCCTTCCCCTCCGTAAGGACGACCATACCAACTCATTTTCAGAAAATGGTGATAGTTAGGGATTCCTCCACAAGAAAACAAAATTGTGAATGTTTGTACACAACTCATTAAAGTATTCGAAGTTAAATTATTAGAGAGGACTTCCCCTTTGTAAGGACGACCAACCCCTCCTCTCTTTTGGTCACCATGGATTCTTTGAAACCCCATATCTCATAATCTACAATCTTTTAGAGGTTAGAGCTAACTACAATATCCTGGTTTCATAAATTCTCCAAAGAAGGAAGATTTCTCTAACTTTTCCACAACCAATTCTACGTTCTTAACTATTTTTTGAATTCTTACATTATCTTCTACAATAGAGTGAGAGACATCCATAGTTTCCATTCCAAACTTAGGGAGTAACGAAGAAAACAATAAGATCAGTAGTTTGAAATCCTTGAATCTACGTACATGAATATTATATGTATTTATATATTCTAAGGCAATGTAGAAGTTGATAAGATTGTGTCGGAAGTTGATAAGGTTGTGTCAATTTGGACATAGAGTAGGCTACAATGGTGGACCTTTCCTATGACACCAGGTTCCACGGGTGGCCTCTCTAGACTTGAGACATTGTCTTAGAAGGAGTATAGGTTTCACTATAGTCTTGATAAGGTGGGGTATGGTTGCTCCAGTCATGGACTACTAACCCTTTGTCTTCTAGTTGCACTAACAGTCTTTCCTACAACCTTTGTCTGTTTGTTTGGTGTCTTCTCTATTTTCACTTGAGATTTTACTCTTTTGGGTACTGTTCCCTTCTTGGTGGACCAACCTCTCCATTATAGAGTCCTTGGGTGGAACAAATTTCTCCTGACCTGAGACTGTGTCTCGAAGGAGTTTAAGAACTACTTTTTTACTAGAAGCCAAGTTACTGCTCACTATCCATTGGATAACTTGTGACTGTTTCACTTTGAGGTCTACTAATCGTTAACTCTCCAACTGGGGGTTTGAACCTTTCTTTCGCGGATCAAAGTAGTGTTTGATCCCATGGAATTCGGAAAGAACGATGACATCCTTGAAGAAATAAACTCACTAATGAACCCATCTGATGAAGTTGAGTGGTCCAAGGTAGGAGTCTTCAAAAAGGCAGAAAATGTAGAAAAAATCCTTTCCTCTAGACTGACACTCTCTTTATCCCTTCCTACTGATGACCTTATTGCCTTCTCAGGCCCTTGTCTAGACCTAGATTTGTATCCTTCTACTCTACACTCAAACTTTCCTGAAGCTATCTTATCGACTCGTCCCCCACAAACCTCAAGTTATCTTGAACAGGACTTGCACCTTAGAAGAAGTGTCGAGAAGGATTCAACGTTTGTCAGAACAAGAAACACACCTTCAAAAACAAGTCAGAATGGGATCCTGAAAAGAGTTTGGAAACCAAACAAGAGAGTTTGAAAGATGGTTTTAGGAGACGATATAGGCCTGGAAGAAACTTGTGATATGGCTCTATGTGAAATGGTAGGCCATCTAGCCTACTCATACCTAGCGGATAGACCCCTCGCAGTCTGGGTTCTTCAGAACTGGGTCCCTATCCTTGGGTATGCTCTAGAGATACTCCCCCTTACAAAAGGTTGGATGGGCTTCGTCTACAAGTCCCTGAAGGATGTCTCCCTTATACTAAACAAGGTTTGGGTCCTAGGTAGGAGTAGTCTTATGCTAAAAATGTGGAAGGTGGCTTTCGATCCATTAACTGAACATTTCCAACACATACACCTCTGGGTCTCCTACCTAGGCTGCCTATACAATTTTGGAATGAAGTGACATTCAAGACCATATGGAATTCTTTGGGGCGCTTCATCGCACTGGATTCTCTGTCATTAACAAACTCCTCCAGGAAAATGGGCAAAATATTAGTGGAAATAGATATTCATGAGGGACTCCTGAAAGTTTTGGATATTGAATGGCGAGGGAGACACACCAAACAAAGATTAGACTACCGGGGTATCCCCTTTAGATGCAGCTGGTGTCATTGTACAGGCCACCTCCGTAGGGACTACAGTGGTAAGGTGTATGAGGAAAAGTCAGAATATACCCTGGTTCAAGAAGATCCTCTAGAGTATATGATGGAAGGGGATTCTTTGGGTGATTTACCTGTACACAGACCATCAGATATAAGTTCACCAAATGATACCTTGGCCTCACTGACAAGTAAGTTATGTTTCTATTTCCCTACACTTTATTCTTCATTAACTTTGTGGGAAAAACAAGCCTTGGATAACTCGAGTTAGCTAACTCGTTCAAAGACTGTCGAAATCACATTTACAAGAGGAGTTATAAACACTTCTTCTTCTGCTAGGGATACTTTGACTTCTGAACATGTTGTGGAAGCTCCCCACTCAGGCTACTGACCTTACCTCAGGCACAGGCTCGAATCCTTCTTCCTTTCTCCCCTCCACTTCCACCCTGCCTCCCAACGACCTACTTACAAGTTCGGTTTCATCTCCATTTGCTCGCCCTGACTCATATCCTCGGCCTCAAAACAAACCTTTGACATTTTCAAAATCCCCGGAACTGTCTCCCTCTTCTTCTCGGCTAGAACTTACAGAAACAACCATAGAGCTAGGATTTAGGGAACTTGAGGAGAATGAAAATGACCTTACAATGATCCTTGACTCCCTAATACAACATTGTAATGTTACAAAAAAATCCATACCTCTTCCTACCTATATGGGAAAAAGGATTATTGATCCTTCGGGGTTCTCTGAGGCGACTAGCTCAAAATCTATTCTGTTGAATGGAAAAACTTCGTGTGGTCTAGGGGTATAGCCTAGGAACTTTCACCTATTAAAACTAGAAGCAGCCAGAAAAAAATCTCACAATCCACTGAACAAACTACAAAGATTACTACCTCTTCCATTGACATTGGGCCTCTTAGAGCAATGAAATCCCTGGCCAGGGCTAAATAATGTTATTTCTATGAATTTTAGAGGGATTGGGGGCACCCTCAAAGCTGCTTCCTTCCGACTATTGATGGATCAATCGTCCCCTAATATTTTTTTTCTTCAAGAAACTCTGGTTTCAGCCCAGAAAGCTAGGGATTTATTCTCTATATTCCGCCCTTCCTGGGCTGTCTACTGTGTAAATTCGATGGGTTCTTCTGGAGTTCTTCTTGTAGATTGGGATAGAGTATTATTCGAAATGACACCTTTTCTCATAGCGGGTGACATTATGTTAACAAGTAGGATTATTTTGAATAATCAGGCGATTACCTTACTAAATATTTATGGTCCTTGCTCAGCCCGGAAAATCTTTTGGAAATCATTGGAGGATAGTGGCATATTATTGATTAAAAATTTAATCATGGATGGGGATTTCAATATAATTCTTAATTCTAAAGAGGCTTGGGGAGGGGCATGTGCTAGATTAGATGAATTTTATAGAGACCTGTTCTACTAAAAAAACCTCATAGACATCAAGCCTCCAAAATTGATGCCGACTTGGAGGAATGGGTGTTTAGGCCAAAATTCGATTGTAAGACATCTTGATAGGGTGATGGTTGCTGAAGAACTACTAACAGTTGTCGGCATCTACAAGACATGGGTCGAATTCTAGTTTTTCTCTGATCATGCGCCCATTTGCCTCCAGCTAGATTTAAATCCAGATTTCAAGAACTACCCCTTTAAATTCAACGTCCAATGGCTAGAAGAAAAAGACTTTGTGGATCTAGTCACCAAGGTTTGGAACGATCCAGGTTTCAATATCGAAGGTAGTAGCCAACAAAGAATCGTGTGGAAATTACATATTTTAAAACAACAATCAAAGATCTAGTATATGGAAAAAAACAAAAGAAACAAAGCTATATTGTTATCTAGCTGGATGTTGATATAAAGGAACTTATAAATTTGTTGACGAGAGACACCTCGAACCAAGTGGCTGAGTCATCGTTGCAGCTGCTAGAATTGGAAAGGAATGCTCTACTTCTTCAAGAGGAAAAAAAAATGGAGATTACGTAGCAGAGCAACCTGGCTAGCCACTGGAGATTGCAATACCAAAATTTTCCATAATTTCACCTCCCACAACAGAGTCAAAAAATTTATTTGGGACATCAAAGGAGAAAATGGAGAACCAAACAACGAGAAAAATTTATTAAAGAAAGAAGCTGTCATATATTATAAGAATTTCTATAAAGAGTCAATCTGTCAAAATAGAACGGAGCAATGTAAGTTGATCAAACACTTTCCATAGATGATAGATGAGGAAAATTCCAGAGTTTTGTACAGTCTGGTTACTATGGAGGAGATGAAGGCTGTGCTCTTTCATTTTAAAAAGGAAAAGAGATTGGGCCCTGATGGGTGGACTGCATAATTATTCACATATTTTTTTGATCTGGTCGGGGAGGACCTACCAGCGATGGTTGAAGAATCAGGAAAATTGGGCTCTATTACTGGAGGCCTAAATTCTACCTTTCTAACATTGATTCCAAAGGAGAATAAACCATCTTCCTTTGATGACTTTATCCCTATTTCCCTCTTCAATTTATGCTATAAAATAATCTAAAAAATTATAGCGAATCGGATCAAACCATTTCTCTCTGATGCAATTTCCACTGAACAGATGGGTTTCCTTAAAGGTAGGCGTATTCAGGGTGCAATCGACATAGCCCATGAGACACTACACAATAATAAAAAAAAAAAACTGAAAGCACTGATCCAAAAATTGGATTTAAGGAAAGTGTTTGATTGCATTGACTGGGACCTTCTTAGAATGATCCTTATCAAAGTTGGATTGGGGTTTCATATATGTCAAATTGGATAATGTCTTGTGTCACTTCATCCACATTTGTTGTTCTAATCAATGCGGAAGAAACAAACTTTTTCAGAAGCGGAAGGGGAGTCAAACAAGGTTGTCCATTATCTCTACTCCTTTTGATCTTGGTGATGGAAGGGCTTAGTCTATTAATGAAGCATAGTTTTGAGGAAGGATGAATAACAAGGATTAAAGTTGCCGGAGTAACCAAAATATTACATCTCCTGTTTATGGATGATGTCCTTATTTTATCAAAGGCCAACATGGCTGAATGGCTAGTGATCGATAGTCTTATCAGTTTTTTCTGCAAAGCGATGAGGATTTCGGTGAATCTAACCAAATCCACTATCCATTTCGAAGGACTATCAGACCTTGAGCTAATATCCTTCAAAACCTTGTTGCCTTACACTTTTACTAATATTTCTCTAGGTTTCCGTTACTTGTGTTACTTCTTGAAGAATGGAACTCAGGGCGCAGTAGACTAGGACTGGTTGGTTAATAGAGTCACAAACATGATAAATTTATGGTGCAACAGATGGCTTTCACTGGGGGGAAGATACATTTTGGTTAACACTGTTTTGGAAGGACAATCAGTATACTTGATGTCTTTGGAAGCTTTTCCCCGGATGGTTTTAAATAGAATTAGGAAATTGATGTTTCAATTTCTGTGGTCTGGTCATTCAGATACACAACACTATCACCTTTGTAGATGGGAGGTTCTATCTAAGTCAAAAAATCTCAGGGGTTGGGGCTTTCGTAACCTCAGTATCTTCAATCTGGCACTAAATGCTACTAGACTTTGGAGGGTATTAAATTAGAATAGTCTCTGGCAAAAGGTTATCAGAGATAAATGTTTACATAATACTACTCTCATTATCTGGCTTAGGCAGCCTTCCCACCATTGCTCCGAGTCATTATCCACTGGCTCAGCTGGTGTCCTGGAGCAGACTCCCTTGTTGCTGTTGGATGCGATAAGATATTGGGCATGGGTGAAAGATCGATCCTCACTAATGAGCACTTAATTTTACTAAAGGGGAAGAACATCAACACGCTGTCACAAGCCTCCATAGCAAGTGATCATGTTACCTTAGCGATGGTTTGGAGGAATAACGATGAGCTGGGGCTTATGGAAACACTCGCCAACGAATGGAACAAATACAAATTGGAACTCATACAAGCCATAATTACACTCTAGGAAGGCACGATAGACAAGCTATTATGGATCGGAGGAAACTCGTTTGGAAATCTCACAGTCAAAAACTGCTACAATGCTATTTTTTCAACTCATCACTTACCATTCAGGAGCGGGTGTAAGGATAGTCTCTGGAAATGGAGAATCCAGTTAAAAATTTTGCTATTTTTCTGGCTGGACTCTAAGTATAAAATACTAACATGGGACACATTACAAAAAAGGGGTGGGTGGGACCGAGAATGTGACAACTATGCAGAGAAACCACCAAAGATAACACCCATTTATTCATAAACTTTTCATTCACGCAGGCGGCCTGGTCAAAGGTCCAATCCACACTAACATTGAATGTTACATGGAGCAGCCAGAATTTAAACGAGTGTATGGAGATGTGGACGTGAAACAAAGCTGCTTCAAAAACACTCCCAGTATTGATGTGCTAGTTCCTGTGGAAGGAACAGAATAAATCCCTATTTGAAGGGAAGTCCCCAACAATCAATTCTCTTGTCCATCAGACACTAAGTCAACTCACTAAACTTTCAACAGATTTAAATTCGCAAGATATAAGGTTGTCCCCGATTTTTCGATTAAATGGGTTCACCATGGCCTTCTTTGATGGGGCTTCCTTAGCCGACGATTCAAATTGTGGGGCAGGGGGATCACTGAAATGAACAAATGGGCCAGATATCATATGGTTTTTTAATTGTAGTGCAGGTTCTAATACAAAAGATGAATTAGTCGGAGCATGGGCTACATTTTTCATGGAAAAATTACTGGATATTCACCATATATAGATTTTGGGGATTCTGAAGTAGTCATTGAATGGCTGGAACAAAAATGCAATCTCCAGGAAGTCAATATAGAAGGTTGGAAGAATAATACTCAAGATCTGGAAACATCTTTTCAAAGAACCAGCTATCAACATATATACAAGGAATCAAACGAGGAGGCTGACAAATTATCTAAACGAGCTCTCTCGGCGCCAAAGAGAAGATTAATCTACTTCAAATAGGATGACTAAGTTGAGATCTCTCATCAATTCCTAAAAATTTTCTAATAGACTTTCTCTCCCTCCCTTTGGACAGGACTGCAATGATTCGATTCAGATATGACTCGTAATTTTAGAGATTTGTTTTTCACTTTTATGGCTCATTAAACCACCCATTGTTTTTGTTGTTTCCCTTGCTTATGGATGATGAATTAGAGAATTATCAAGAGTGATGAATGGCTATTAATCCAGAAAGCAGGCTTTCATGGATTGTTGGCTAGACGATGTAAAAAAAATTATTATCAATATAATTTTGTGTGAATTTTCTTTTGGAAAAAAAAGGACGACCAACTCACTTTAGGAAAATGGCAATAGTTAGGGATTTCTCCACAAGAAAAAAAAATCATACACAAACTCACAAACTCCACAAGGACACATGGGAACTACAGGTACTGATGTTTATCCTTTTGAAATTAAACTGTGCTCAAAGTTTTGAAATGTTCAAGTGAACAATCCATCCAAATTTTTGAAATGTAAGTGAACAATCCATCCATCATGAGAGACCAAAAATATCTTTTGTACATGGAATATATATTTTTGTACATAGTAGAAGAAGAGAACCATCTATGGTGATAAAGATTTAGATTTTTTTTGGTTATTTCTTTTATATAGAATTTGATTAAAAAGTATTAGAATTGTATATTTTAATTATTAAAATTATATTATTTAGATATAATAAGGGTTAGGATTTGTATTTTTTTTAGTCATTTCTTTTATATAGAATTTGATTGAGAAGTATTAGAATTGTATATTTTAATTATTGAAATTATATAATTTAAATATAATAAGGAATTTAAATGTGTTTAAATATTTTTATTTTTAAACAAAAAACAATTCAATAACTAAAATTACAATTCTTAAATTTTTTATATCCAAATTATGGTGAAATTGTTAAAAAAAAATATAAATTGTAAATTTTTTTAACTTTTCTCAACAACAAATATGTACATGTTTTTTTTTTTTAAATAAAAAGGTGTAGTACCTGCTATAATATATTATCTCAAAACTTTGACAAAGTAAACAGCTTCAAAGCTACAGTCACCAAAAAATGCTGCCGGTAATCGGAAACCAACATTATTGGGAAGCATCTAGCAGTTATATAGTAATATATTAAGAAAAAAGGCATCTGTCCTGCCCGTAGGAAACCAGGACAGATGCCAGTGGTCCAGAGAAACCTATAACAATTAACACATAAAAACAAGAAACCTGGAGAACAGGGCAGCCTAGGCACCCGGTGACGTGTCGCTCCCACCAGCACCCTTCGAAATGGAAAAAGTCTGCATGCACATGGGGCACTTATGCTGAATTGGGGCCCCTAAGAGCGCGTTGAGGAACAAATCTATATGCTGGCCCATGATGAGAGCCCCGTGTTCCAAGTCCGCAATGTGGCTACGGAGCTCGAACACCAAGGCCAGGTGTTCACCGCTGAGGAGGGGACCATGCGTTCTGCCACCCAGGACACGAGGAGGAGCAGTCCTCCGATCCCCATCTTTGCCAATGTCAACCGTTGTCGTCTCGACTGTCACCAACTTCTCCAGTTGCTCAGCATCTGTGGCCTGTAGGTCGCTCCACCATGGAATTTCTTCCACCACGCAGCCAGGAAGGTCGTCGACCTTAGTCGGGGCACTATTGTTATCCTTCCTGGTGGGAGTCTCCCTGGCGCTTGGCTTCTCATTACACATCAGGTCCCAAATTGACAGGTCCTCCTCCACAACACATCCAGAAAATAAATCCACGGGCTCGGTCTCCTTCTCCGTCCTATTGCAGCCAGTGTCTTGCTCGACAATGGTATTGAGTGTCGCTCTTCTCTCAGCCCGTGCCTTCTTCCTGAGGAAGGAAGAGGCCAGAGCCAAGGCCCGTTTGAGCTCCTCCTCCCGGCGCCTCTGCGCCTTGTGTGCTTCCCAGGCAGAACCCCGACGAGGTTTTCCTCGTCTCCTGACCATTATCCCAACACAAATTCCAGTTAAGTGTAGAATAGAGTTAAAATGGAACCAACCCGAGAGCAGCTGCGGGTGCCGAGCGTATGCAGGCCAGCTCTGTCGTGACCCACAAAGAAGCCACCATCCTTGGAAGAGCTCCCCAGAATACAGATAGAAGGCGGTAATTGACCCTGCTGTTGACGCACCAGGAGCCTTCCTCCTTTGCTCGGGCTCCAAATGAAAACCATAATCCAACTGTCTACTCCTCCTTCCGACCATAATAGCCATGAATTCATATGCACATGGGATGTTAATTGTCCCGCGAGGGAGGAGTACCTCCTTCAGCAGTCCTCTGCTATGGTCGTCCATCAATGTTAAATGTCGCTCTAGGGTGGCGGTCATCAGCAATTAACCAGCGCTAAGTGCGTGTCCAGGTGGCTCATCAGCTCTGCCGCGTGTCACCCCATCCGGGGCAACAAATATGTACATGTTACTAATAAAAGAATATCTCTTAGTTTCACATAAAATCTTTTATATAAATCATCATATTACTAGTGTAATGACAATGTTTTTAATACAAATTATAGGTAGATCTAATGGTTAAGAACATGTGTTTTTTCCTAAAAAGTCACAAGTTCAAATATTTAGTTAACAAAAACAATTATTATTATAGTGTTATTTTGAGCTTTATTAGTATTATTGTGGTGTTATTTTGAACTTAATTTACTATTCAAAATAATCCATAATGTATGCATACTTTATAGCTTTGAAATATACATTAAAAATTAAATTAATTTATAATAATTAAAAATTAATTTATAATAATTAAAAATTAATAACTTTTAATAAAATTTGTAATTATATATAGAGTGAGTAAGTTAATTAAGATTATTTTCTATTCCACTATAAACATAAGAATCTTATTGATTAATTTTCATTTTTTCTATGATTAGATACCTAATGTATAAGAACAAGTTAAATAACATGGAAGACAAGAGGTTTCCTAAAATTGCTTCCACCATCCACCATCTACTCAAGCGATGATGACATCAAGATGGTCGGTCTTGGCTAAACTATTGGGGAATCATGGAAGACACCGTTTTGCAGAATAAATATACTATTAAAAATATCATGAAATCAAAATTTAAGGAGAAAATGTGGTGTGATAAAGAGTTAGAGGAAAGAAGAAAATTAAGGTATTATAAGGATGTAATCAACGCTAATCTAGAAGATCAAAATTATCTATATGTTTTGACAATTGTAAAGAGAAAAATAAGCATTGCTAAGATAAGAACAAATTCTCACGAGCTCCATAGTGAAATTGGGCATTGGTCGATTCCTAAAACACCATGGGATGAAAGAGTGTGTCACCTTTGTGACACTAAGAAGGTTGAATATGAAAATCATTTTCTCTTAGATTGTTCATCCTATACCCATATTATATATTATTTTCAAAATATTTGTCACACTACCAACCTTCCTAACCTCTTAACTCAACAAAACTACGGTGATCTTGGAAAGCTTCTCTTAATGCTTTTCGAACACATAAACAAAATTCTAAAAAATCTAAGTAATCACTTACCCTCTTAAATCTTGATAGACCAATTCGATCTTAGTAGATGTTAATCATCATCTTCATCATCATATTTGATTAATAATTTCAAAATAATTAAAATAAAATTGAATATCCATAACTAATAACAATATAAAAATGGAAATAGACGTAAAAATCTTTACCACTCATAATTTTAAAGAATAACATTTCTCAAAAATCATTTAGATAAACTGCATAAAGATTTGTACAGCCTTAGAGTCTAATATCAAATCTATATTTTGGAAAAGGATGCAGGAGCATGGAATGCAAAATATCAAGTGGGAAGGACCAAATACCTCAAAAGTGCATGGACGGAATATGTGTATAAAATAATTCAATGTTGACTACACATACAATGAACACAACCATCTCTTTTAAAAGACATCAATAGAGGAATCTGTATATAATGCTTCAATTTTTCATACACACAATTATACACGAACACACTATTTGGTAAAATGAACAAAGTTCAAGTTCATTTACATAAATATGAATAAACTCATTTACTGAATATCCAATTTAAAAAGAACAAGAAGTTAAGACAACTAATAAATATATTTGAATAGTGACTATTTGGTAAAATGAACAAAGTTCAAGTTCATTTACATAAATATGAATAAACTCATTTACTGAATATCCAATTTAAAAAGAACAACAAGTTAAGACAACTAATAAATATATTTGAATAGTGAATGAGATATGAATTGATGATACAATGCTATGTGAGGGTATATAAGGGTGTACTTATAGCATTGGTCACAATTATTAATAGGCCATGTTCCTTTGTTAAGCCATGTCTTTTACATAGAATGTGTCCTTTAATTTTTTATAATTATTAATTATTATTATTTATTGATGTTTATATATTTATATTCATTATATTTGGTATATTTAAAAAGTTTTAATCATTTCCATACTTGGTTTAGATAGAATATGTTTTTTGATTTTTTTTAATTTTTAATTATTATTATATATTGATGTTTATATATTTATATTCATTACATTTGGTATAGTGAAAAAGTCTTAATCATTTCAATATTTGTTTTTTTTTTTCTTTATAAATCTCTATTTAAATTTCAATTATTATTAAAAAAAATTATAATAAAAAATAAAATTGAACTTATATATTTTTATATAGTACCTACATTCTCACCTTATTTCTAAATTCTAGTTGGTCACTTTCAAACATCTCAAATAAATCTATCCCCACTAATTTCTATATATTCAGAAAAAGGATTTAAAGGACTTTGAAGTAAAATCATGATGATGAGAAAACTACATTTAGATATTTGTTAAGTAAACCAAAACTAAAAGTAGAAATTGAACACACACACACACACACAGACATATATAATAAAGAAATAAATGTGTATTGAAATTTATAAAAGATAGGATTCCAAATAAGCTACATGATTTTGTAACTTTATGATCATGTTCGACTCTCCATGGTGGCGTCAACTAGGGTTTAACCCTAGACACACACTCTCTCTTTCTCTTTACATATTTGTTTTCTCTGGCGGTGATGACCTCCCTCTCAACATCCAGGCTTAGCTTGGTTGATCCTTCTCTCTTGCAGGACAAATTATGCAACGAGAAGTGGCGACCCTCTTAGTTTTCAAGGTTCAACGACAACATCTCCCTCTGTGACAACCGTATATTCTCTCCTCGATGGCTTTGTATCCATTTTGAATGTTGATCCTATGCATTCTTTTGGTGCCTACTCCCTGCCTCTCCTCTAGAAATTATGGTAAGCCCTCTTTTAGAGACATTGTGCAATATTCTTCTAACAATTTGATGGTTTGGGAAGCTCTCGATATCACTATTCCTTTGGTGAAATATGTATATAAGGAAACGATATATATATCAACTACTCTAATTTGTCATTTCATCAGTTTGTGGCTGCTTCTAATCGACCTACACAAATGGATCTCAGATCTCTTGTTGCCCAATATTAAAGGAGAAGTGTTTATTTTCCGATGTGAAAAAGGGTTCTTTATTGTGATGTTTGATAATGTTGATGATAGGAATTTGGTACTAAAAATATGTCCCTGGTTCTAGGGAAAATATGGTTTATGCATGAAGCCTTTTTCTCCTTCCTTTGATCTAGTGATAGATACCTTGTCCATGGCTCCGATTTGGGTTAGACTTCCAAAATTGCCTCTACACCTTTGGGCTTTACCCTCTCATCCAGACATCGGAAATTCTCTTGAGAAATTCCACTATAAAGTGAGGAAACAAAAAACTATAGCACTACCACTTATGCTCGAATATGTGTGGAAATGGATTTTAGCAAAGGGTTCCCAAGTGAAATAATTTTGATAAGTGAAAGTTCTTCCTTATCTTAAAAGTTCGATTATGAATATGCTTCTTTTCGTTGCAGAGTTTGTTTTCAAATAGGACATAAGGAAACTCACTGCTTGAAAATACCAAGGTGAGCCAAGAAACTTTAGTGTAAATCAACTTGGTGGAATGGTGCTAAAGAAGAACATCAAATGGTCAACAATGATGAGCCAGATGCCCCGAATCCACCCATGGATGAGCCCAATTCAAAATCAAAGGAAAATAGGGACACTTATTCCAAAAAGCAAGTTGTGGATCTACATGATCCTTTGAACGAGGAAGTTGCTATCCCTCTAGATCTAGACTAGGAAGCATTC
>JZKD02S1212437.1:1418821-1433236 GCA_000966675.3 Picea glauca | reverse complement strand
TATTTCCCACTACAACATATATGTCATTCGGCCCTTGTTAAATTTAGATGTACCTTGATACCACCCCCACCTTCTCTATTTCATTATTTTCCACCTTAGAGTTGTTATTGACCATTGATGTCTTTATTCATTTTCTTTTACTTTTTCATGTGTTTGTCCAATTTCCTCCAGATAGATCATGCTAATCCTTCTTTTCAATTTTGTTTCATCCAGGTAGGTCATGAGAATCATTATTTTCGAATTTGGCGAAACAAAAAAGTTGCGACCTTAAATTAATGTGCCTTTGTTGTTGTAAATTTCAACGCACACATTTTTTATATGATACTGAATGCAAGAATCTCTAGGACTCTCTAGTTGATTGTTCAAAGATGGGGTATGTGTATACTCCTCAAACTACAGATCTAGTAGGTGAGTGCACTTGCACAATTCTATTTATTCTCTTACTCTCACTAGATGCGTGGAAGCCGATCAACAGAAAATTGTACTGGTTTTGAGGATGATTTCTTGTTCTCAATGCTCTTATTCTCCAATTCATAGATTATGTTGATTATTCGACCATCAATGTAATTTCAGAAATAAAATATATAACAGAAGATGATAAGGACAATTTATTAAATATTCATCTCGTAGTTGATAGTGGAAGACTTGTGATCTTTGCATTCATTGATTATTTTCTTCCGATATTGGTAAGCGAAGGCTTTATAAGTGTTTGGGGAGACATTGGAGTATTGGAATTACACATACTATCACATATGTTTTCTCATATTTACCTTGTTGTTTACCTCTATTATAACCACTCTAACTCAGACACGATATGTTTCAAAGGGTTCAGTGCTATCCTTAAATTCACATCCATTACATTGTTGTTTCTTCTCTCTATCTATGTTGTCTTAGCTGGAAAACACATTTGTATTATCATCAATAAAAAGGTTCCTTCATTGTCTCGTGTTGTTCTAATTCACCTAATACACCTAGTTCACCTAAAGACTATGTAAACATTGGGGATCATGTCCTCAAATATTGGATTTTAGTTCATTCTAGATAGCATGAGAATATTATGGAGAGGTTAGTTTTAAGTTCATTCATCGGCTTGTTGGTCACAGTCTCTTTTATAGTATTAGTCATTAAATCAATATGAATTTACATTGATGATTGTTACGAACTCAATCCATTGAATACAACAACCTTTCTTCTTCAGATCATGTTCTCCTTAAGAATGCCTTGAGAAATCATCAAAAGTTTGTGGATATCCATTTAATCAGCCTTTAATTCAACAAAGAAACATATACAACAAGGCGTGGATAGTAATAAATATTTTATGGAAATAATAAAATTCCTACAAACATAGGCTCCTACAGTAGTTGAAGGTGAAGAGGGAAAGTATTTGAGGTACATTGGCAAAAGGTCCTGGAAGATGACAACAATGACATTGATCCATTTTATGTTGTGCTCTTATGACAACACTAATTCTGAAGTTGTTGATGATGCTACCAAAGCTTGCTATGAAACATGGGCTCTAATGGAATTTATTGAAAGTTTAGATACGGAGGACAATTTCTTCTCACCGAATTTATGCCCCTTACTATACTTCTTGTCAAAATTGAAACATAGTCCCTTTTCTCTTATTTCATCCATTTTTTGAGGTCCCAATAGAACAAAAAGATGTATGGAAAACTTCCTTCAAGTCAAAAGAAGGTATTTTTGAATGGTTGGTCATGCCTTTTGGTTTGACAAATGCCCCATCAACTTTCATAAGAATGATGGATGATATCATGTGGACTTTCACTAATTCTCTTTTGGTGGTGTATCTGGATGACATCCTCATCTACAAAAAGACTTGGGCAGAAAATTTGCAACATATTTAGTAGGTTCTGCACACTCTACGGCAACACAAGCTATATGCCAACTTGGAAAAATGCTCCTTCAGCATGGACAGGGTCCAGTACCTAGGATACATTGTTGATGTGCATGGTGTGCATGTTGATCCAGCCAAGATCCAATTCATTCATGACTGGCCAACCCCAACCACACTCACTGAGCTTTAAAGCTTCTTATGCCTTGCCAATTTCTATCGCAGGTTCGTGTTGGGATTATCCCATATTGCATGGGCCCTCAACCAAATAACCAAAGGTGGTGGTAAGGAAAAATTTGTGTGGGGCTTGTCCCAACAAAAAGCATTCAATGATATGAAGTAGTGCTTGTGATCAACCCCAGTGATTTCATTACCTGACCTACAACAACCCTTTGATATCGAGACATATGCTTCAAACTATGTTGTGGGCATAGTCATCACTCATCATGGCCACCCTGTGGCCTATCATAGTGAGACACTATCAGATGTTTTACGTAAGTACCCTACTTACAAAAAAGAAATATACTCCATTATGAAATCCCGTCTCCAGTGGATGCATTACATTCTCAGGAAGGAGACAATCATCCACATTGATCATAAGTCACTACAATTCATGCAAACACAAGGAAAATTGCAAAATGACCTCCATCAAAATTGGTCCACATATTTGCAGTTGTTCCACCTCAACATCAAGTATAAAATAGGAAGTACCAACCGAGTCATCGATTGCCTCAGCCAACCTCCAGTCACGACACTCACCACAGAGCTAGATTATTGTGGCCACAAGACCTTCATATGGACCCACCTCTATGAGACATATCTTGACTTTGCCAACACCTACCAGATGTTGGGTGCAAACACAACTGTCACTAATTTCCATATTTAAGATGGGTTTTTGTGCCATATGTGACATCTCTATGTTCCATCAAGCGAGCAAGTGAAGATGATTTGGGAATCCCACTACAGAGTGGCAAGACACTCCGGCGTGGAAAAGATAGTGGCAGTGCTGCAGTGACATTTCTACTGGTCGAAACTTCGACAGGATGTCAACAAGTATATCTGGTCTTGCACTGCCTACACTATTTCCAAAATGGCCACTAAGAAACAAGTCATGTACACTCTTCTTCCTACTCCCGATAGGCCTTGGGAATCCATCTCAATGGAATACATGTCGGTCCTTCTGTCCACCAAGTGGAGAAATGAATTTGTTTTGTGGTTGTTGATCACTTTTCCAAGATGGCAATTCTAGTCGCCTGTAAGAAGAGAATCATAGTGGATGCCACTACCAAGATCTTCTTTGAACGAGTATGGGTACACTTTGGGATCCCATAAAAAATTATCTCATATTGGGACATTCGGTTCCTCAACACATTTTGGTCGGGCCTTTGGTCACTGCTGGACACCAAGCTCACCAAGTCCACTCCTTTCCGCCCCCAGACGGATGGCCAAACCATGGTCACCAAGTGAATGATCGTGCACATTCTGTGCAGGTACAATTACAAGCACCCTCGCACATGGGATGAGAGTCTTCCCTATGCTCATAACACGTACAACAAAGCCATACATAGCTCAACCGACCATAACCCCTTTTAGATGGGTTTGGGATTTCAACCATTGGGTCCCATGGATGTTGCACTACCCCTTGCAACCACCCAGGTAGACTCTTCGCATGCTCCAACTAGAGCTGATAAATCCACCCCATTCATTGAGCGGATCTAGCACATCCTCCAACAGGTTCAGGATATTTTACAGAAGTCTAATGCCAAGTACAAGCAACGCCATGATTAACACTGGGTGACACACCAGTTTTAGTTGGGAGACAAAGTTTGGTTGCACTTGTAGAAATATTGCCTTATAGGGCCACATAGGAAGATTCATCCACTCTATTATGGACCTTACAACATCACCAAGGTTGTGGGTAACAATTATTTCGAGCTCAACCTTCCCCCCTTCCTTAGATTGCACCTAGTGTTCAATGTGGACCTCCTTCAGCCTTATTTTCCACCACTATTGGACACCTTAGAGATAGCAGAAAAGTTGACACCAATAGAGCTCAACCCTGACTGCATGGAACAGGAATCCACTGATCTGATCATGGACATACAAATCAAGGGAAATCACCAACAAAGGATCCATCTTTATCGGTTTGTCATAGTAGGGAAGCTCCTACACCTAGGAAAGTGGGTCACACTGGGCCAAATTCAACAGACATTTCCTCATCTGATGGGGGCACTCAATACAATGGAGAACATTGATTCCTAAGGGGGTAGTATTGATCCAGGAGTATCTCAGTGGCCACCCACCTTTTTCAAGTGGCTCAAAACAATTTTTTTCTAGCTTCCTATTTTTAGTAGTTTTTCGATTCCCAAACTTTCCGGCCTATTTTGAGGACCCAAATTATGTTTTTTCAAGATCAGGCACCTCAATGATGGCCAAAGGCTCTAATTGATCACCTTAAAACAATATCCTCATCAATACCTTTCAAATGAGCTATCGTTCTCCCTAAACGAAGATCGTATGCAAACGTTACGACCCTGAGAAGTTGATGTACTAACTTACCCCAATGGGGCCCACGTGACTTTTGGTGCTTCATCTCCTAGGGATAGGTTTTTGGATGTCTAGGGTTTTGGAATTAATGTTTATTGTAAAAATTCCTTCAAAGACTCATTGTACTCATCTTATTGCGAATGAGTGTATCCATCACATCTCTTCTCAGAGATAAGATGCCACCATTCTAGCAAGTTTGTTTTCAGTCTCCATTTTACAACTTTCAGTATATTTCTTATTTATTAGAAGTCAAGTTTTATTGTATCTCTGTTATTGTTCATTGTGTCTTTGTGTTGATATTATAAATCTATGATTTATTTTGTTCCACTCATAAATCCAGATCATTGACTATACCAAATGTAATGAATAGAAATATATAAACACATAAACATTAATAAATAATACTAAAAATAATAATTAATGATTAACTAAACATTAAAGAACACATTCTATCTAAAAGATATGACTTATTAAATAGACATGACTTATTAATCATTGTGACCAATGTTATAAATACACCATCACATAACATAACATTATATCATCAACTTATATCTCATTCACTATTTAAATATATTTATTAGTTGTCCTAACTTGTTTTTCTTTTTAAATTTCATATTCCTTCTTTGCACTTAGAGGTATTTCAAACTTGTCGAAATGAAATAGTTGTAACCCTATTTTATTTAAGTTAAAATGTGAGTTTGGAACTCTATATTTTTTTTTTAAGAAACTAAAATTGTATCAATAAAAAAGGTAGGTTATGCCAAAGCAAACAACTTATTGTACCTAGTTCTAAGTTTCAAGCTTAAGAATTTATCTGAGGTTACAAAAGGAGTCATAGCACACATCAAAATCTTGATGGAGGTTGCAATTGAACTAACTTCATTACATAATTTCTTGAATGAGTGTATTTTAACAAATTGTTTTCATAACAAGACACAAAAACAATACATTTCTATATTGGATTACGAGTTCAACTTCTTGTCACCACTTACTATGCTCCTGAAGAAGATTTTTTCTTCTTTACTACTGTAGTCTAAGCTTATTTTCTTTTCGATGACTTCAGTGAATCTCCCTTCATTCCCAGTATGCCTTGATTTGGATGTTTATGTTGTCCAAGAGTCTCCCCTTCTTTTGTCTAGTTTGCCTAGAATTCCTTTTAGGCCAAATCTGAGAGAGTGGAATGATCATGTTCCAATGAATTGTTGGTTGTGGAGCCTCATTATCTTCATTTTCACAGGTCTTCATTTTCAACCGTGTTTATACCCCATGAATACTATACACCTTGGAAGACTATACACCCCTCCACATGGGAGGGTTGTAGGAGGGGATTGCCCCCTTGTGGGATCAAAGGGGCTTTTCCCCCCGGCTGGGGGGTCTGGGGGAAAGCGGTCCCCGAAGGAAAAATTTCCTTGTAAATGTATATTGTAATTTTTTAGTAAATTTGGACCATTCATTATAAAATCACATATATAATGGTAGAAGTTATGTTAGGGTTTTTTTCCCTAGAAGGAAACCCTATTTGATGAAGGAATTTTATTGTGGCTATGTATCATGGCAAATATTGTATTTTGAGAGAGGACACTTTGAGAGAAAGAAGAGGAAGTTACAGTAGGTATGTTGTACGTTGTATCCCTTCATTTTGCTGGATAATAAAAGGGAAGGTCCTAGAAATTTCTTTAGTGGACATAGCCCACACAGAGTGAACCACGTATATCTGTGTCTCTATTGTATTGTGTATCTTCTATGTTTTATTTCCACAATTTTTTTATTTTATTGTTCCTCGATCCTGTTTTACTAACAAATGGTATCAGAGTGAAAGGTAGATCATAGGAAAAGAGGGTTCTTGGTTCGAGTAGGATCAATGGCGGAAGATGGAAATTTTAGGGTCGAGAAAGTTAACGACCAAAACTACTAGTTATGGAAGATGCAGATGGAAGATTATTTATATCATAAGGATCTATTCTTACCATTGGGTGGAATAGAAAATAAGTCGACATCCATGAAGGATGAAGAATGGGAGGTTCTTGACAGAAAGGCACTAGGAACGATACGGTTGAGCCTGGTAGCATTGGTGGCTTTCAATATTTCGAAAGAAAAGACAACGAAGGAGTTAATGGATGCATTGAATAAACTATATGAAAGACCATCAACATCCAATAAGGTATTTCTAATGAATATATTATTTAATATGAAGATGTCAGAAGGTGGGTCTGTTGCAGATCATTTAAATGAATTTAATATGGTTATTAATCAACTAATTTCTGTAAAAGTGGACTTTCATGATGAGGTCAGGGATCTTCTAATCGTGTCCTCATTGCCAGAAATTTGGAATGGCTTGCTCATGGTTGTAAGTAACTCTATCTCTATCTCAAACACTTTAAAATTTGATGATGTTGTTAGTGTTATCCTTAGCGAGGAAATACAACAGAAAACAACAAGAGAGACATCAGGTAATGCATTAAACATGGAGAACGGTGGAAGAAAAAATAATAGAGGAAAGGGATCAGGGAACCGCGGGAATTATAGGAAGGGGAGATCTAATTCCAGAATAGGAAAGATAGAGTGTTGGAATTGTGGGAAGAAAGGACATCTGAATAAACACTACAAATCTCCAAAGAAGCAAAGAGATGGAAAAAAGGAGAAAAATCAGGAAGCAAATGTAACAGGTGATGTGTTACAAGATGCTTTGATTCTTTCTATAGATAATATTTATGAGTCTTGGGTAGTAGATTCAGGGGCTTCATTTCCTGCCACACCCCATAAGAAAAAAATTATATATTATGTTCAAGGTGATTTTGGACAGGTTCATTTGGGTGATGATGCACCATGAAAAATTGTTGGAATGGGAAAGGTAAAAATAAATTAAAGGAATGGAAACCAATGGTTGTTGAAAGAGGTAAGACATGTTCCAGATCTAAGGAAAAATATAATTTCAACAGGGAAGTTGGCAAGTGAAGTTTGTATATATATATTTACATATAAGGCATGGAAGGTCACCAAAGGATCATTGGTGATAGAAAAAGGATAGAAGGTAGGTACATTGTATTTATGTACTGGTAATGTTATCACTCCAGGAAACTCTCCTAGGCTGTAAGTCGGAGATGCCTGGTAACTAACTCTTTTTGGGAAATGTTTTCTTAATAATTGATGTGGTTTTTGGATCAAGATGAATATCTAGGGACTGGACTTTGTTTTCAAGACTGTCTGGAAATATAAAATCTCACAAGGCCTTCGAGTAATGCAGTCAGACAAGGTTTGATTAAAAGGTAGAGAAGATAGCTATTGAACCAGACTATACTCATATAAAACAAGCACATTGGGTTTAATAACTAAAGAAATAAATTATGATTCTCAACTTAAACAATCAATTAGTGAGATTACAGTCACATGTAGATTGAATAAGCATCAATAAAGAACATTCACTCATAAGATATCAGAGAACAGAGAAGAAAAGTCTGACAACACAGCTGAAGGAAGCCTGCAATTTTTCATATAATAAGAATAGGTCTCTCTTACAGTAGCAGCATGTAGAACCCAAAATCGAACCGTTGGTTCATCTTCTATCCTAAGATTTATAGCATTACAAAGTAGTTCTAAGATCCTGAAAACAAGGATCAAATATGCTAAACATAGCAACTCAAAATTCTGTTGCAAAAGAAGTGGGATGCTTCCCCAAAATGAGGCCAATCCCATATTTCTCTCTGTTGATTGTTGGTGTAGTGTAGATCAGCCTCCCAAGGCTAAATGATGACTTTCAAATAGAGACTAAGTCGAATTTGCTGATGTGGCCAGGTGCCCTTCTTTTCTATCTTAATTAAAGCGGTCCATAGACCTTTGAAGTAACTCTTTTCTCCATGATTTGTCAAAAATAGCTGCTGGGATAGACTTGATAATTCATCAGTCATACATTCGAAAAGATATTGAATCTTTTCATCTCAAAAATCCTTGATCTGTGTAAAACTCATCCAATTCTGGACACACAGGCTTTCAGTGGTTATCTGGGAAAATTCCTGGGTGAGTTATCCACCGAAAGCACCTCTTTCGGTGGTTAATGAGCACATTGAAGGCTTGCCTAAACCACCGAAATTTGAACTGTAATAAATTTAAAAATTGCAAAAATGTTTATCCTGGCTCCTCTTTTGAATGCTCAAGCTTTCTTAGATGTTGCAATCCTGGTTCGTGCAGACCTATGAACTTTTGTTGACTGTGTAGGGGGTTTTGGTACATCCATTATAGTTGTGGCTAAATTAGCCAAAGTGTCCAACCTAGTTTGTTTCTCTTCAAGTGATTCAAACTCCTTTAGCTTGAGCCTCAGAATCCTGAGCTGCCTGTATAATTTCATATTTTCTCTGATCAAATCTCTGTTTCTATCTTTGATTTTATCATGTTTTTCATTAAGAGTTTGATTCATTTTAAACAGTTCATCATTTCTGTTAGTGAGATCTGCATTGGCCTTTTTGATCACCCTCTCCAGAACTTCCCTCTCATAAATCTCTTGTAGGAGCTTGTTTATCTTATGTGCTCTACCTTTCTTAGGCCTGCTTGAGGAGGCTTCTGCTTCTGGTTGCCTGTATGTCTCTGGAGGATTTGATGGAGGTAAATTTGAATTCAATTTTTCATCCTGTTTAATCTGCAAGTTGTCCTGTGTCTTTGCCATCCCCTTCTCTGATTCAGAGTCACTAGAAGGTAGATTGAGAAGGTTTTTTCCTGTGACAGGGTTTTTATCTTCAAACTATAATTTCCTCTTGATTCCTCCCTTCTTGATAGGGGATGCTTTTATAGGATCTCTGGGTATTGAGATTCCTTTCCTTTTCCTGTGACTACTCTTAGGAGTAGGAGCTTTTTTGCCTCTAGCCTTCTTAGCTTTTATCTATGGAGGTCTTTCTGTTTGAAACTCATTCCAAAACAAAAAGAAACACCACTCAATTTGTTTCTTCTGCAGAGCTTCTCTCACAAGAAGGGTAATCAGCCCCTGATGTGATAATCTACTTGCAACTTTAGTAGGCTGGGCTTTCACCTGTCTTGCCATCTTAGTCAGGATTTTATGAAAGAAGTAAGGCATGTTTATGTGTTCTCTACCTGTGAAATGATTCAGCAGTTTAAAATGGTAATACATTACCCTGTTGTAGCGCTCCTCACAAGTGATATACACCAAAATTGCCCTCAGCAGGTACTGCCACTTTGATTCCAAATAGGACATGGGAATATCCTTCTTCCAGGTCAAAGATTTATGCACTGGTAACAAATACAACCTGAATTCGACATTTGAAGGTGAGGAGGTTTTAAACCAACAGTCCCCCATTCTGGATAACCCTGTGTATTCTGCAATAGCTGCTTCATCTATAATAAACTCCTCCCTACCTATTTTAGCAATCCTTCCATCATAGGATAGGGAAAAAGCTTCGGCCACCTATTGGTGAAATGTAGTCAACTTCTCACAGTATGTGAAAACTCCTGTCTGTCTAAAACGCTCTCCTACCTCCGGATGAGCTTCAAAATACCACATGCCATCGACTTCGGATCTCAAAGCAGGACTTGCTTTTGACATGGCTCGATGCTGACTGTGCCTGAAACTGTGGGAAACAAGGTGTTCAGGAGGCAATGGCTCTGGGAACTAGGAATACAGTCGATACCACTTATGAAAAATCGGTGAAATCGGTTGACAAAGCATAGGATTAATGAATTCACTAAAACACTGACCCACTCTCGGATGACAATCTAGCTGAGGAATGCTGAAACTTCAGATTTTCAGGGGCAATTGTATTTCTGAAACTTTGAAAGGGAATAGTTTCTGATCTTACCTGATAACTCAACCAGGTTTCCTTGACTCGGAATACTTGCTGAACTCGGTGACCCTTTGACACTTGCCAGAGAAAGCGGGATCAGGATTTTTTGAAAATACGATTTGCTGATAAAATCGCGAGCTTGTGGTTGTCTTCAGCGATATTCAGGATTCATTATAACTCATCGAGTTTTCAGCTGAAGGAATGACCTGGTAATGATGGCTGATGTACCTGCCACTGAAATGGGGGTAGCTCCGTGCAATCATACTTGCCAATAACCGCTCTGCGTGGATTTGAAATGATCAATGCAATGGATAAGACACAGATGCTTCGAACCTTTTGGATGGACGCCACGAATGTGCATCATCTCCCGCATGGCGAGCTTTCGGCGGTTGTACTTCTAATCATCGCACTGATTTTTGACATCTGGCTCGTGCGAAAGCACTAGCTTTCGTTTTTCCCATTCAAACACTTTTGGTGGTTACTTGCCTTCTGCTTCGACCCCTTATCTGTCGAATATGAAAACTTTCGGTGGTTAATGAGCACAATGGAGGCTCGCCTAAACCACCGAAACCTGATATTTTTCCATTTTCTTGACCGAACCAAAAACAACATTTCTTTTGAGATTATTTTGGAAATACAGACTCTCCAACCTATTTATAGAAATTTAGAAATCAAATTTAGAACCCAACCTATCATCTAAAAATCA
Source organism: Picea glauca (assembly GCA_000966675.3). Classification (NCBI taxonomy): domain Eukaryota; kingdom Viridiplantae; phylum Streptophyta; class Pinopsida; order Pinales; family Pinaceae; genus Picea; species Picea glauca. The sequence goes on along the minus strand of JZKD02S1212437.1, from coordinate 1,422,342 downwards.
AATAAAATCCACTGATTTATTTGAGGAGTTAACACTGGCTCCTATTGGGGATGAACACCTCCCTGTGAGGCTTCAAGAACCATAGAATCAATGCCTTTCCTGGAAAAGAACCTAAAAACTAAACTATCTGCTAGTCTTTCCAATGGGCATGGAGTTATTGAAAAATAAAAACTAAAACTATCATTACAATGTCTAGGCTTTACAGCCTTAGACGAAATAAAGTTTTAAAAATCGTCCGTTTACTGGGCCACTGAACACTTCTTCACCCTCCAGATTCTGCAGAATGAAAGTGTTATTGTTTTGAACCTGAGTAATCATAAAAGGGCCTGTCCACAGAGAATCGAACTTGTTATGCTTGCCTTTGTCCTGCCTAAGAGCATCCCACTTTAGAACCCAGTCACCAATCTGAAAACTGTCCACCTTCGCCTTTCTGTCAAACGTCTTTTTGATCTGCATCTAATGTGCTTCTGATCTGTCCACTAACTGTTCGTGAGCTTGTTGTAGTTCCACCAAATCCAGCATCCTTCTTACCATGTCATTTTTCTCAGTCTTCTCTTCCTGAAAGAACTTAGCCATAGGCAACACTAACTGAACAGGAAAGATAGCATCAGTCCCATAAACCAACTTGAATGGGGAAGTTCCTATAGATTTTTTAATAGTTACTCCGTCTTCCCATAGAGCAAATTTCAGTTTGGGATCCCAATTCTTTTTATTTTCTTCTAACAATTTTGTTATTATTTTGATCAAGCTCTTATTTGATGATTCAGCCAAGCCATTACCTTGAGGATAGTAGGGAGTAGAGTGTACAAGCTGGATGCCCATTGACTTGCACATGTCTACCAATGCTTCTGCTTTAAACACTGTTGCATTATCTACCACCAGCCTCTTGGGACATCCAAATCTACTCAAAATATTTTCATAGAGGAACTTCATGACTACCTGGTGTGTAGCATTCCGGGTGGGGTTCGCCTCTATCCACTTTGTGAAGTAATCGGTGGCTACCAAAATCCACTTGTGCTAACCACTAGATGAAGGATTTATTTCACCGATAAAATCTAAACCCCAATGCTAGAAAGGGCCATTTACCACAATAGGTCTCAGGGGTAAAGATTTCAGCTGCTGCTTACCGGTAAATATTTGGCATTTGTCACAAGATTTGACGAATGCGCACACATCTGTGAAGAGGAAAGGCCAATAGTATCCAACCCTCAGGATCTTATGGGAAGTAGTCTTCCAGTAATGATGACCACCACAAATGGCTGAATGAAACTGATGGGTCACTTCGACAGACTCTTCTTTATCTAAACACCTAAGAAGCAGACCAGCAGGGTCCCTCCAATATAATAGATTATTATAAATGCAGAATTTGATAGCTCTGAGCTTGAGAGCTCGAGCTTGAGTCAAACTGAGTTCAGGAGGAACTTCAAGCTTTTGCAAAAAATGTATGATGCCAGAATACCATTCATAGGAAGACAAGTGCTCTGCCACTTGCTGACTGTCATGCTGCCCTTCTGCTGCCAACTCTGTCTGTAAATTTTCTGAAATTTCTGCTATGAAATTAATATCCAGCAGCTTATGATTTTCCTCCGCTAAAAGCTTGGCAAGGCCCTGGCCTTTTACCAGTTTGGTGGGCTTTACTTCAATATTGAACTCAATCATCTTTGCAATCCATATCACCCTCTTTCCGTCAATATCCAGCTGGGTCAAAACATCTTTTATAGAAGACGAAGGAACATATGCGATGACCTTTGAATGAAGGATATAAATTCTGAATGATTTTAAAGCCTTTATGAGAGCATAAGCTTGTTTCTCGATAGGGTCATACCTTAGTTCATCATCCCTGAGTTTCTTGCTGAAGAAAGCCACGGGATGATCAAATTTTTCCTCATCTTTCTGAAGCAGGACTACTGCCACTGTGTCATAGGAAGCAAAGGAAAAGACATAGAAAGTCTTACTGTAATCTGGGCTGATCAAAATTGGAGATTCAATGATCGCTTGCTTGATATCCTGAAAAGAGTTTCTCGTGTTGTCTGTCCATTTTATCTCAGCCCCTTTTTTCAGCATGCATGTTATATGTTTGACTAATTCAGCAAAATTGGGCACAAACCTTCTAAAAAAATTTATCTTACCGAGCAGTGATTGAATGTCCTTCTTTGACCTCGGCAAGGACAGCTTTTGAATTGCCTCCACTTGTGCTGGATCAATCCTTACACCTTCAGCTGAGACGATGTGACCTAAGAGCTTACCCTTTCTTAGAGAAAACTGGGATTTCTTGGGATTCAATGAGATCCCGAACTGTCTGCATTTTAAGAACACTCTTTTCAGATGTTTCAGATGCTCCTCGTGGCTGTTGGAATATACTGTGATATCATCAAGGTATATGAGGACAAACTTGTCCTTTTCTCCCACAAAGGCTATATCCATGGCTCTTTGGAATGTGGCACCGGCATTCATTAACCCAAAGGGCATCTTGGCGTACATAAAGGTACCCCAGCGTGTGGTAAATGCAGTCTTCTCCTGGTCATCAGGGTGAACAGAAATCTGATTGTAACCGGAAAATCCATCAAGAAAAGACATGACCTTTTCCCCTAAAATCCTCTGTAACAAGTGTTCCATCTTAGGAAGAGGATAGTTGTCCTTTTTAGAGCATTTGTTTAAATTTCTGAAATCTACACAGAATCGGACCTCGCCATTTTTCTTCCTTACTATCACCAGATTGGCAATTCATTTGGAGTATCTCAAGGGAATTATGATCTTGGCATCTAGGAGTTTTTTAATTTCTCTCTCAATCACTGGCAACAGAAGAGGACTGATAGGTCTGAGCTTTTTCTTGAAAGGAATGGTGTCTTTTTCCAGAGGTATCTTATGCTGAATAATATCGGGATCATAAGTCTTTAAATCACTATATTTCCAAGCAAAAACATCATAAAACTCCTTCAAAACACTGTAGTATTTTGATTTCTCATCAGCATTCAATTTGGAAGAAAAATTTATAAACTTGGGCTGACTTTTACCTCCTATGTTATGCTCTTTAACAGCTAGATCTTTCTCCTTTTCGTCTGGCTTGTAAGGAACATCATTCTGGTCAAACAGCCTTTCCAGGGGTACCAAGCCTCGAGGTATATAATTGTTTGGTAACTGAACAATATCATGCTGACCCAACTTCTTCTTTAGCTTAGGTTCCTGTGATTCTTCTTCATTAAGATTCTGCTGATCAATGTGCAAATCAAAAAACTCATCTACCACTTGGAGAAATCTGTTGAGTTCATCATCATCTTCAAAAACTTTCCAATATTTGACATTATCAGGTAAGGAGGGTCAATATTTTACTTGAATCTCATAGCTGAGCTTAGGGGGCATGGGAGGAATGAATGTGTTGGCTGAAACAACAAGAGAATCAGCGAGCTGATTCATATCCCTTGGTATGTATGAAATTTCAAAAACAAAAAAAGAATCACGCAACTTCCATACCTCATCTCTGTAAGCTTTTAATCTGACATGCTTAGCTTGAAAGGTGTTGT
>JZKD02S1212437.1:1388812-1408691 GCA_000966675.3 Picea glauca | reverse complement strand
ATAAATCCACCCATGCTATACATCGATATATGTCTCTCTAGCTAGAGAGTCGGGCGGAAAGCTCCAGTACTCTAGGCAAGACAATACCTGCTAACATCGGGTGAGTGACTCCAGCTCTCCAGACGCTTCATGGTATAAAACAAAAAGTTATAGTAGTGAAGGTGTGGCCAGAAACAGAAACTTAGAGTGGTTTAGGGTTACCGGGGGTGAGATGGCCTAAGCCGGTAAGCTTGTTAGATATTTATCAAACCCAAATGAAGGTTTTGTCTTTTCGTCATTCTTTATAGGTTAGGCATATATCGATACATAGATATCGGGATGAAGGGAATTTCAATCTTATTATATCTAAATTATATAATTTTAATAATTAAAATATACAATTCTAATACTTTTTAATCAAATTCTATATAAAAGAAATAATCAAAACAAATCTAAATCTTTATCACCATAGATGGTTCTCTTCTTCTACTATGTACAAAAATATATATTCTATGTACAAAAGATATTTTTGGTCTCTCATGATGGATGGATGGATTGTTCACTTACATTTCAAAAATTTGGATGGATTGTTCACTTGAACATTTCAAAACTTTGAACACAGTTTAATTTCAAAAGGATAAACATCAGTACCTGTAGTTCCCATGTGTCCTTGTGGAGTTTGTGAGTTTGTGTATGATTTTTTTTTTTCTTGTGGAGGAATCCCTAACTATTGCCATTTTCCGAAAATGAGTTGGTCGTCCTTTTTTTTTCCAAAAGAAAATTCACACAAAATTATATTGATAATAATTTGTTTTACATCGTCTAGCCAACAATCCATGGAAGCCTGCTTTTTGGATTAATAGCCATTCATCACTCTTGATAATTCCCTAATTCATCATCCATAAGCAAGGGAAACAACAAAAACAATGGGTGGTTTAATGAGCCATAAAAGTGAAAAACAAATCTCCGAAATTACGAGTCATATCTGAACCGAATCATTGCAGTCCTGTCCAAAGGGAGGGAGAGAAAGTCTGTTAGAAAATTTTTAGGAACTGATGAGAGATCTCAACTTAGTCATCCCAGTTGAAGTAGATTAATTTTCCCTTTGGCGTCGAGAGAGCTCGTTTAGATAATTTGTCAGCGTCTTCGTTTGATTCCCTGTATATATGTTGATAGCTAGTTATTTGAAAAGATGTTTCCAAATCCTGAGTATTATTCTTCCAACCTTCTATATTGACCGCCTGGAGATTGCATTTTTGTTCCAGCCATTCAATGACTACTTCAGAATCCCCCAAAATATGTATATGGTGAATATCTAGTAATTTTTCCATGGAAAATGTAGCCCATGCTCCGACTAATTCATCTTTTGTATTAGAACCTGCACCACAATTAAAAAACCATATGATATCTAGCCCATTTGTTCATTTCAGTGATCCCCCTGCCCCACAATTTGAATCATCGGCTAAGGAAGCCCCATCAAAGAAGGCCATGGTGAACCCATTTAATCAAAAAATCGGGGACAACCTTATATCTTGCGAATTTAAATCTGTTGAAAGTTTAGTGAGTTGACTTAGTGTATGATGGACAATAGAATTGATTGTTGGGGACTTCACTTCAAATAGGGATTTATTCCGTTCCTGCCACAGGAACTAGCACATTAAGACTGGGAGTGTTTTTGAAGCAGCTTTGTTTCGCGTCCACATCTCCATACACTCGTTTAAATTCCAGCCGCTCCATGTAACATTCAATGTTAGTGTGGATTGGACCTTTGACCAGGCCGCCTACATGAATGGAAAGTTTATGAATAAATGGGCGCTATCTTCGGTGGCTGCTCTGCATAGTTGGCACATTCCCGGTCCCACCCACCCCTTTTTTCTAATGTGTCCCATGTTAGTATTTTATACTTAGAGTCCAACCAAAAAAATAGCAAAATTTTTAACTAGATTCTCCATTTCCAGAGACTATCCTTCCACCCGCTCCTGAATGGTAAGTGATGAGTTGAAAAAATAGCATTGTAGCAGTTTTTGACTGTGAGATTTCCAAACGAGTCTCCTCTGATCCATAATAGCTTGTCTATCGTGCCTTCCTAGAGTGTAATTCTGTCTTGTATGAGTTCCAATGTGTATTTGTTCCATTCGTTGGCGAGTGTTTCCATAAGCCCCAACTCATCGTTATTCCTCCAAACTGTCGCTAAGGTAACATGATCACTTGCTATGGAGGCTTGTGATAGCGTGGTGATGTTCTTCCCCTTTAGTAAAATTAAGTTCTCATTAGTGAGGATCGATCTTTCGCCCATGCCCAATATCTTATCGCGTCCAACAGCAACAAGGGAGTCGGCTCCAGGACACCAGCTGAGCCAATGGATAATGACTCGGAGCGCTCGAGTGAGGCTAGTCCAAATTTTTGATGCAAAAGAGAAATGGTGGGAAGGCTGCCTAAGCCAGTTAATGAGAGTAGTATTATGTAAATATTTATCTCTGATAACCTTCTGCCAGAGACTATTCTAATTTAATACCCTCCAAAGTGTAGTAGCATTTAGTGCCAGATTGAAGATACTGAGGTTACGGAAGCCCCAACCCCCGAGATTTTTCGACCTAGATAGAACCTCCCATCTACAAAGGTGATAGTGTTGTGTATCTGAATGACCAGACCACAGAAATTGAAACATCAATTTCCTAATTCTATTTAAAACCATCCGGGGCAAAGCTTCCAAAGACATCAAGTATACTGATTGTCCTTCCAGAATAGTTTTAACCAAAATGTATCTTCCCCCCAGTGAAAGCCATCTGTTGCACCATAAATTTATCATGTTTGTGACTCTATTAACCAACCAGTCCTAGTCTACTGCGCCCTGAGTTCCAGTCTTCAAGAAGTAACACAAGTAACGGAAACCTAGAGAAATATTAGTAAAAGTGTAAGGAAACAAGGTTTTGAAGGATATCATCTCAAGGTCTGATAGTCCTTTGAAATGGATAGTAGATTTGGTTAGATTCACCGAAATCCTCGTCGCTTTGCAGAAAAAACTGATAAGACTGTCGATCACTAGCCATTTGGCCATGCTGGCCTTTGATAAAATAAGGACATCATCCACAAACAGGAGATGTAATATTTTGGTTACTCTGGCAACTTTAATCCTTGTTATTCGTCCTTCCTCAAAACTATGCTTCATTAATAGACTGAACCCTTCCATCACCAAGCTGAAAAGGAGTATAGATAATGGACAACCTTGTTTGACTCCCCTTCCACTTATGAAAAAGTCTCTTTCTTCCCCATTGATTAGAACAACAAATATGGATGAAGTGACACAAGACATTATCCAATTTGACATATGAAACCCCAATCCAACTTTGATAAGGATCATTCTAAGAAGGTCCCAGTCAATGCAATCAAACACTTTCCTTAAATCCAAGTTTTGGATCAGTGCTTTCAGTTTTTTTTTTTTTTTATTGTGTAGTGTTTCATGGGCTGTGTCGATTGCACCCTGAATATGCCTGCCTTTAAGGAAACCCATCTGTTCAGTGGAAATTGCATCAGAGAGAAATGGATTGATCCGATTCACTATAGTTTTTGAGATGATTTTATAGCATAAATTGAAGAGGGAAATAGGGATAAAGTCATCAAAGGAAGATGGTTTATTCTCCTTTGGAATCAATGTTAGAAAGGTAGAATTTATGCCTCCAATTTAATAGAGCCCAATTTTCTTGATTCTTCAACCATCGCTAGTAGGTCCTCCCCGACCAGATCAAAAAAATATGTGAAGAATTATGCGGTCCACCCATTAGGGCCCAGGCTCTTTTCCTTTTTAAAATGAAAGAGCACGGCCTTCATCTCCTCCATAGTAACGAGACTGTACAAAACTCTAGAATTTTCCTCATCTATCATCTATGGAAAGTGTTCGATCAACTTACACTGCTCCGCTGTATTTTGACAGATTGACTCTTTGTAGAAATTCTTATAATATATGACAGCTTCTTTCTTTAATAAATTTTTCTCGTTGTCTGGTTCTCCATTTTCTCCTTTGCTGTCCCAAATAAAATTTTTGACTCTGTTGTGGGAGGCGAAATTATGGAAAATTTTGGTATTGCAATCTCTAGTGGCCAGCTAGATTGCTCTGCTACGTAATCTCCATTTTTTTTCCTCTTGAAGAAGTAGAGCATTCCTTTCCAATTCTAGCAGTCGCAGCGATGACTCGGCCACTTGGTTCGAGGTGTCTCTCGTCAACGAATTTATAAGTTCCTTTATATCAACATCCAGCTCTAACAATATAGATTTGTTTCTTTTGTTTTTTTCCATATACTAGATCTTTGATTGTTGTTTTAAAGTATGTAATTTCCACACGATTCTTTGTTGGGTACTGCCTTCGATATCGAAACCTGGATCGTTCCAAACCTTGGTGACCAGATCCACAAAGTCTTTTTCTTCTAGCCATTGGACGTTGAATTTAAAGGGGTAGTTCTTGAAATCTGGATTTAAATCTAGCTAGAGGCAAATGGGCGCATGATCAGAGAAAAACAAGAATTCGACCCATGTCTTGTAGATGCCGACAATTGTTAGTAATTCATCAGCAACCATCACCCTATCAAGACGTCTTGCAATCGAATTTGGGCCTGAACACCCATTCCTCCAAGTCGACATCAGTTTTGGAGGCTTGATGTCTATGAGGTTTTTTGAGTAGAACAGGTCTCTATAAAATTCATCTAATCTAGCACGTACCCCTCCCCAAGCCTCTTCATAATTAATAATTATATTGAAATCCCCAGCCATGATTAAATTTTTAATCAATAATATGCCACTATCCTCCAATGATTTCTAGAAGATTTTTTCGGGCTGAGCAAAGTCCATAAATATTTAGTAAGGTAATCGCCTGATTATTCAAAATACTCCTACTTGTTAACATAATGTCGCCCACTATGACAAAAGGTGTCATTTCAAATAATACTCTATCCCAAGCTACAAGAAGAACTCCAGAAGAACCCATCGAATTTACAGAGTAGATAGCCCAGGAAGGGCGGAATATAGAGAATAAATCCCTAGCTTTCTCGGCTGAAACCAGAGTTTCTTGAAGAAAAAAAATCTTAGGGGATGATTGATCCATCAATAGTCGGGAGGAAGTAGCTTTGAGGGTGCCCCCAATCCCTCTAAAATTCATAGCAATAACATTATTTAGCCCTGGCCAGGGATTTCATTGCTCTAAGAGGCCCAATGTCAGTGGAAGAGGTAGTAATCTTTGTAGTTTGTTCAATGGATTGTGAGATTTTTTTCTGGCTGCTTCTAGTTTTAATAGGTGAAAGTTCCTAGGCTATACCCCTAGACCACACAAAGTTTTTCCAACATTCAACAGAATAGATTTTGAGCTAGTCGCCTCAGAGAACCCCGAAGGATCAATAATCCTTTTTCCCATATAGGTAGGAAGAGGTATGGATTTTTTTGTAACATTACAATGTGGTATTAGGGAGTCAAGGATCATTGTAAGGTCATTTTCATTCTCTTCAAGTTCCCTAAATCCTAGCTCTATGGTTGTTTCCGTAAGTTCTGGCTAAGAAGAAGAGGGAGATAGTTCTGGGGATTTTGAAAATGTCAAAGGTTTGTTTTGAGGTCGAGGATATGAGTCGGGGCGAGAAAATGGAGATGAAACCGAACTAGTAAGTAGGTCATTGGGAGGCAGGGTGGAAGTGGAGGGGAGAAAGGAAGAAGGATTCAAGCCTGTGCCCGAGGTAAGGTCAGTAGCCTAAGCGGGGAGCTTCCACAACATGTTCAGAAGTCAAAGTATCCCTAACAGAAGCAGAAGTGTTTATAACTCCTCCTGTAAATGTGATTTCAGCAGTCTTTGAACGAGTCACCTAGCTTGAGTTATCCAAGGCTTGTTTTTCCCACAAAGTTAATGAAGAATAAAGTGTAGGGCAATAGAAACATAACTTACTTGTCAGTGAGGCCAAGGTATCATCTGGTGAACTTATATCTGATGGTCTGAGTACAGGTAAATCACCCAGAGAATCCCCTTCCATCATATACTCTAGAGGATCTTCTTGAACCACGATATATTCTGACTTTTCCTCATACACCTTACCACTGCAGTCCCTACGAAGGTGGCCTGTACAATGACACCAGCTGTATCTAAAGGGGATACCCTGGTAGTCTAATCTTTGTTTGGTGTGTTTCCCTCGCCATTCAATATCCAAAACTTTCGGGAGTCCCTCATGAATATCTATTTCCACTAATATTCTGCCCATTTTCCTGGAGGAGTTTGTTAATGATAGAGAATCCAATGCGATGAAGCGCCCCAAAGCATTCCATATGGCCTTGAATGCCCCTTCATTCCAGAATTGTATAGGCAGCCCAGGTAGGAGGACCCAAAGGTGTATGTGCTGGAAATGTTCATTTAATGGATCAAAAGCCACCTTCCACCTTTTTAGCATAAGACTACTCCTACCTAGGACCCAAACCTTGTTCAGTAGAAGGGAGACATCCTTCGGGGACTTGACGAAGCCCATCCAACATTTTGTAAGGGGGAGTATCTCTGGAGCATACCCAAGGATAGGGACCCAGTTCTGAAGAACCCAGTCCGCGAGGGGTCTATCTGCTAGGTATGAGTAGGCTAGATGGCCTACCATTCCACATAGAGCCATATCACAAGTTTCTTCCAGGCCTATATCATCTCCTAAAACCATCTTTTGAACTCTCTTGTTTGGTTTCCAGACTCTTTTCAGGATCCCATTCTAACTTGTTTTTGAAGGTGTGTTGTTTGTTCTGACAAACGTTGAATCCTTCTCGACACCTCTTCTAAGGTGCAAGTCCTGTTCAAGATGACTTGAGGTCTGTGGGGGACGAGTCGGTAAGATAGCTTCAGGAAAGTTTGAGTGTAGAGTAGAAGGATACGAAGCTAGGTCTGGACGAGGGCCTGAGAAGGCAATAAGGTCGTTAGTAGGAAGGGATAAAGAGAGTGTCAGTCTAGAGGAAAGGATTTTTTCTGCATTTTCTGCCTTTTTGAAGACTCCTACCTTGGACCACTCAACTTCATCAAACGAGTTCATTAGTGAGTTTATTTCTTCAAGGATGTCATCGTTCTTTCCGAATTCCATGGGGTCAAACACTGCTTTGATCCACGAAAGAAAGGTTCAAACCCCCAGTTGGAGAGTTAACGATCAGTAGACCTCAAAGTGAAACAGTCACAAGTTAGCCAATGGATAGTGAGCAGTAACCTGGCTTCTAGTAAAAAAGTAGTTCTTAAACTCCTTCAAGACAGAGTCGAGAAATGTGTTCCACCCAAGGACTCTATAATGGAGAGGTTGGTCCACCAAGAAGGGAACATTGTTAGTGCGAGTAGAAGACAAAGGGTTAGCAGTCCATGACTAGAGCAACCATACCCCACCTTATCAAGAATATAGTGAAACCTATACTCCTTCTAAGACAATGTCTCAAGTCTGGAAAGGCCACCCGTGGAACCTGGTGTCGTAGGAAAGGTCCGCCATTGTAGCCTACTCTATGTCCAAACTGACACAACCTTATCAACTTCCGACACAACCTTATCAACTTCTACATTGCCTTAGAATATATAAATACATATAATATTCATCTACGTAGATTCAAGGATTTCGAACTATTGATCTTATTGTTTTCTTCGTTACTCCCTAAGTTTGGAATGTAAACTATGGATGTCTCTCACTCTGTTGTAGAAGATAATGTAAGAATTCAAAAAATAGTTAAGAACTTAGAATTGGTTGCGGAAAAGTTAGAGAAATCTTCCTTTTTTGGAGAGTTTATGAAACCAGGATATTGTAGTTAGCTCTAACCTCTAAAAGATTGTAGATTATGAGATATGGGGTTTCAAAGAATCCATGGTGACCAAAAGAGAGGAGGGGTTGGTCGTCCTTACAAAGGGGAAGTCCTCTCTAATAATTTAACTTCGAATGCCTTGCATTTAACTTTAATGAGTTGTGTACAAACATTCACGATTTTGTTTTCTTGTAGAGGAATCCCTAACTATCACCATTTTCCGAAAATGAGTTGGTCTGGTCGTCCTTACGGAGGGGAAGGCCTCTCAGGCATCTAATAATTTAACTTCGGATGTACCTTGTCTTTAACTTTTCCTTCATTGAGAATCATTCTTTTATTTTTTGACCCTCGGTGCCTTCATTGAGAATCATTCTTTTACTTTTTTGGAGAATTGTTTGAGAATTGATTTTATTTTACTTTTTCATGTGTCCCCCCAATTTCATCCAGGTAGGTCATGCGAATCATTTTTTTCAAATTTGGCGAAACTTAAAAGCTGCGACCTTAAGTTAATGTGTGTTTGTTGTTGTAAATTTCGATGCACGCGTTTGTTATATAGTAGTGAAGGCATGAGTCTCTAGGACTCTTTAGTTCATTGTTCGAAGATGGTGTCTGTGTATACTCCTCAAATTACAGATCTGGTCAGTGGGTGCGTTTGCGCAATTATATTTATTCTCTTCATCTTCCTCGATGTGTGCAAGGGGATCAAGAGAAAAGCATATTGGTTTCTAGGAGGACTTTTTGTTCTCAGCGCTCTTACTCTCCAATTCATAAATTATGTTGATTATTCGACCGTCAATGTAACTTCAGCAACAACAGAAGATATAACAAAGGACGATGTGGACAATTTCCTAAAGATTCATCTCGTAATCGATAGCTGAAGACTTGTGATCTGTGTATTCATTGCTTATTTGCTTCCGATAATGGTAAGTTCTGGCTTAGGAGTGTTTGGGGTGACATTGGATCATTGGCATATGGCGTACTAGCACATATATTTTCTGAGATTTACCTAGTTTACCAATACTTTGACTACTCTGATTCTGACATTGTATGGTTCAAAGTGTTCAGTGTTATCAATAACCATTACATTGTTGGTTCTGTTGGGATTTGGTGACACCAAGAACAGATTTGGATTTTATTATTCTGTGTTGGTTACAATCAAATAGACCAAGTTAGAATATGGATAGGGATTGCATTTATTATTCAGTTTCTTGTAAATGTATATAAATACTGAGTGTATGAGAGACTTGCAAATCTGATGTAATCTTCATAATCCGAATAATAAGACAACCGATGCCTATGCTTGGTGGACATAGCCCAACATTTGGGTGAACCACGTGAAATCTCTGTGTCTATTTCTTATGTGTGTGATTATTAATTATCATTGAAAATTATGTTTTCCGCATAGACAATTCTAACAAGTAATATCAGAGCTGATTATAGCTGATTGAAGGAACTTCAAATTATCAGAAAAGCCAAAAAAGTAAGTTGCATAGATTTATACATCATTGCAGGTCCCTCCTATGGAAAGGTGCAGCCACATACTACTCATCCTTACCCTCGTGAAAAATTTCAGAAATTTTCACGGTTAAAACAAAGGCACCGTACGTATATTTTTTAAGTTTCTGCACTCCAACTCTGTCCAGAGGTGTGGACTCCCCGCAGTGGAAGCGTGAGGTGCATGCTGCGGCTCCCTTTGGAAAATCAAAGCTACGACTCCTTAAAACAATTCGCAAGGAAATATTCCGATGATATAATTCGCATGTTTTAAGTGGAATAGTATATACTATGCATAAAACAAAGACGCTATCTCCTTTTTTAAATTGCTTCGAATGGTTTTTAGTTTGAAATATAAAGCATGCTATAAATCAAGGTATGCGCAATTACAAAAATTAGAATACTATATTCTATGCATAAAACAAAGGTGGAGTGTATGCATAAGTGAACATTGCAAGTCATGTGGTTGCATAAGGTAAAAAGAAAGTTTTTTAATTGAGGGATTAAATATAATATTTAAAAGGTGGATGGTTTTTTAAAAAAGGTTTTTTCTTTAAACCTTTATATTATCAAAAGGGTTTTTTGGATTAAATCTATTTTAAATTATTGTCTAATATTAAGTAAGATCATTCCTCCACATTATTTTTCAAAAGGCTTTGGGTTTTATAAGCAGTGGACATTAGGAGATTTTTTGATAATGGCTAAGATGCAGAGTTCAAAGTTTGAAGTTGAAAAGTTCAGTGGTAAAAACAACTTTGAGCTCTGGAAGCTCAAGATGCACAATCTGCTCGTGCAACAAGGCGTGGTGAAGGCGCTTTTGGGGAAAACAAAGCAACATGCAACCATAACAGCTGATGAATGCGATGAGATGGATGCAAGAGCACTGAGTGACATATGCCTATGTTTGGTCGACAATGTTATGTTCAATATTGTCTCGGAGAAGACAATAGCCGGTTTGTGGAGCAAGTTGGAAAGTCTATACATGACGAAGTCCTTGAAAAGCAAAATCTACTTGAAGAGACAATTATACAGTTTGCGGATGAAAGAAGGTGTTGTAACAAATATTGAAATTTTGGCTTTCGGTAACTTAGGAGAGAAAAAAATTATAGTGTTTAACTACCGAAAGTGTAGATGTGAGAAAATGACCATTCGTCTATCACGCACATTACTGAATGTTCTCTACCTGTCATCTTCAGTCAAATAATGTCAAAATGAGCTCCAAATGCCACAACAGTACAAAAGTCACAAGCCAACTCATGAAAAATCCAAAGACAGGGTTCACGTGAAAATCAAAGAAATGTACCATCTGTTCGAGCGTTGAGTCACAAGGAAAATGAATGGAAGCATTGGCAGTTGAACGACCACATACACTGAGCATTAAGCCATGTGGAGAAAAATCTCACGAGTTTGGGGGGTTTGGCCGTCAGGGATTTGACCGATGTAGATATTTTAATAACTACAGCCACGATCCTCGAATTCACTAAAGTATTAAAGGATAAGCCGGGTTAATTAAAGAATAAGAAATATTAATGTTGACAAGTCTCATCATGATTTCATGACTCGAGTTGCCTTCGTGCTTTAAGTTTCAAATTTGCGATTTATGAAACCCCGAAATCCTGTGTTTTAATCGTCCTTAATCACAAAGCTAAAATTGTCTTAACTGTTAATCAATCACACTGCAATTTCGTGATTCAGGATTTCTCGCATCAAGTATTATTGAAGTCCCGACACTTAAATCCACGAAAGGTTAAATATTAATTGCTAATCGTGATTAATTAAGAGATTAAGACAAATGATTATTGCCTAATTAATCCCATCGTGATTTCACGATTCGAAATTTATTGCATGTCATAACTCTTGAAGACATGATACCCAAAACCCCAAAACCCTAAAACCCGAAATCGAGACTCCAATCATATGCAAAAAACGGACTTGAGAAAAAAAATCATTTTTCTCAGCCTTGGGGAGGCCATTTTCCGTGTTCGAATAGTTGATCAACATCTACAGATCCTAATATTTCCAGTGGTATTTTCAGAATTTCATTTGGAGCTTCGGAAGGCAGTCAAAAGTCCCCCGCAAGATGAGTTTCATTTTCAGAAATGTGGCGTTTTTTACTGTGCTGAGTCATCATTTTCAAATGATGATTCTGAGCGACTGGAGGATCATTTTGAGAAACGGTCGGAGGATTTTGTGCCTAACACATATAATATCAAAATAATATCTCATTTTTTCTACAGGTGTCACATATTGGGAGAATCAAATCCATCTCCGAGCCCTAATTTTCAGATCACATATTTTCCTGTTTTGACACATGTTTGTAAAATGAAGATATGAGGCAAATGAAAATGGATATCAGGGAACTGAGAGAGGTTTTTGCTCAAAACAAACAGAGGCACAAAATCCTCTTTTCGTTTATGCATGTCTGTCACTATTCGAGAGATATAGAACCATAACCACAGCCTCATTTCTCAGCAGTTTGGCCCATCTTCTATGGTCGTTAGTTTCAAGAATTGATTGTAACTGATTGTTTTGGGAGGAGTTTCGACCTCAAGACCTATATGAGGCATATTTGTAACATTGGATAGGGGGAAAAGACACACAGGACTAGTACTCCTGGGCTGTAGCTTTCATTTTTCAGTTTAATATAAGATTGCAAAAGCATGTTTTATCCATATCAGAGATTCTTGTGATGTTGCTTGCAGAGTTTGTCCATTTTCTTAGTTTCAATATCACTCCATCTATATTTTATTCTCGATTTGTAACTGTTTTGTAATAGAATTCATCCTCTTTTATATGCTCTGTTGCAGAATGGTTATAGGTTGTTTCTCACAGAGATGAAGGTTCAGAACTCATCCTTGGATAGATGCTCTATTTCAACCATCTCTTTCCACTGATTTATGTTTGGAATTCACTCATTGCTAAGTGCTCCTTGTATTTTCATATGTTTTCTCTCTATTATGTTGCCATACTTTTATAAATCCTTCTCTCTATAATCAGCTTCTACCTCCCCTCTGTTCCATGCATTTCCATCACCGAAACACTCTTATTATTTGCTTGATCATTTGACTCCATTCCCAATGGACTACCTCCTGGTTCAACCCACCAACCCTAAAAACCCAAAACTTTCTATTACCCATAGATCTGCCCACTGTTAAGCTTATTGAATATCCTATTGTGAAATATTTTCGAGAGATCCTTCTCAGGTTGGAAGGGGCAGTTTCCAATCAAAAGTGGTTCGAGGTTATCTCAAGATTTACTTGCATGCAAACCAAGTCAAGCCCGAGTGACAATTTTTTTTTCATTTAAAATGTGCTAAGGCTTGTCTCTATTACAGCCTAGAACCAACTCTTACGACAACAGAAGGTACAAAAGTTGTTGACCATTTAAATACCTTCAATACCCTTATAGTTCAATTAACTAGTATGGAAGTTAAATTCGAAGATGAGGATAAGGCTATTACACTGTTGTGTTCGTTGCCTGAGTCTTGGAATATTCTAGTCACCTCTATTATCTTATCTCAGCAGATGTTTTAGATTATGACTCTGCTGATGGAACTTTGTTGGCTGAGGAGATGCGGAGAAAATCTAGTAAAGAAACCTCAACTTCAGAGGCGATGTTGGTCAGAGGTCGAACCACAGAGAAGAATGAGAGAAGTTCTTTTTTATCTAAGTCAAGACACATAAAGGGTAAAGAAAAATTTTGGCACTGTGGAAAAACAGGACATCTCAAGAAAGATTGTTGGAAGAGAAAGGAATTTGAGGAAAACTCTACGAAGGAAGAAAATTTGGCTGTAACAAATTAAGGTATAATTGATCACGTTTTATCCATTTCTAGTAATATACAATATCAAGATGAATGGAAATTAGATTCAAGTGCCTCCCACCACATGTGCTCACATAGAAATTGGTTCATTTCTTACCAATCTGTTGATGAGGGTGCAGTGTTTATGGGAAATGGTATTCCCTGTAAAACTGTTGGGGTTGGTAGTATTAGAATCAGGATGTTCGATGGTATTGTTAGGGAATTAACGGATGTTATATATGTACCTGAACTTAAATCAAATTTGATTTCATTAGGAGTGTTGGATTCTTGTGGATATAAGTATACAGGTCAAGGTGGAGCTCTCATAGCATTGAAAGGGAATTTATTAGTGATGAAGGCAAAAAAGGTTGATAACCTTTATAAGCTGGAAGGCAGTACTGAAGTGGCATATGAAGTGATAGATGTATCTTCTTGTTTATGTCATAAGCATCAAGTTCATAAGAGAAAGAAAGAATTGCAGGTACTGGTAAGAGGTAAATCAGTTCCAGACTTAAAATCTTTGTTTCTAAATTCCTGCTTGTTTTATATCTCTGCAATTTATGATGATGTAAAAAGGGATGTTGTGTGTAGGATCCTACTTCTCACAAGGTCATCATTGACAGAGATATTGTATGTATGGAAAAACCAAAAGGGTTGATTCAAGATCGCAACGATAAATTTGTTTGCATGCTAGGTAATTCATTGTATGGCCTATTGGTACCCAAGCAAATATACAAGAGGTTTGAATCCTTCATAGTGAGTCAGAATTTTTCAAAGGGTAAGAATGACTATACGGTTTATAGTACATTCATAGTCTTCATGTTCTTTGTTGATATGCTCGACGCAAACCGAAGCATGGATAAAATCGGTAAGAAAGTGACTCAGATGGACAGGACAATTCAGATGAGGGATCAAGGAGCAACAAAACAAATTAAGGGCATAGAAGTACACAGATATGGTAATGGTAAGTTGTGGTTGGAGTTCAATATGAACATTGTAAAACCAGTTTTTATCCCTCTTGCTTTCCATTATAAGTTTTCTTCAAGTATAGGGTTTGTTTATAAAGAAGAAAAGGTTATGTCTCGTGTAATTTCAGTAGGAGGTCTGTTGTATGTGATGAAATGGTTAAGACGAGATGTTTCACATGCTAATGATGTTGTCAGAAATGTGACAGATTCAGGTGTTGCAGTGAGATGGGTGCTTCAATGTTTGAGAAGCACAAATGTCACCGATAATGGTTACACTAAGATGGTCTCTGATAACTGTAATGTATATTTTACAAGTGTTTTGGACAGGAGGAGATCTATCACTAAATATATTTCACAACAAAGTTGGGGAAGACATGTTGGAGGTGGAGTGACCCCTCAGGAAATCCAAACTTGTGCAAGTCACACAGGCAAGATCATGAAACGAGTTTTATTAGAGAAGATGCAGTGGTGCTTGGCTTCTCTTGGCTTGTAAAAAAGGTGATGAACAAAAGGAAGAAGCAAGGTATCATGTTAATTGTTGTCAAGGTGGAGATTGTTGGGATTTGGTGACAACTAATTACGAAGAACAGATTTGGATCCTATTATTGTGAGTTGGTTACAACCAAATACACCAAGTTAGAATATGGATAGGGATTGCATTTATTATTCAGTTTCTTGTAAATGTATATAAATACATGTAAGCCTGTAGAGACAACAACCACTGTGAGATACTGAGTGTATGAGAGACTTGCAAATTTGATGTAATCTCCATAATCTAAATAATAAGATAACCGATGCCTATGCTTGGTGGATGTAGCCCAACGTTTGGGTAAACCACGTGAAATCCCTATGTCTATATCTTATATGTGTAATTGTTAATTATCATTGAAAATTGTGTTTTCCGCATTGGCAATTCTAACATGTTCTACTCTCTATCCATGCTATCTTAGATGGAAAAAGCATTTGTATTATCATCAATAAAAAGGTTCCTTCGCTTCTCTCATGTTGTTCTAGTTCACCTAGAGACTGTGTAAACATTGGGGATCATGTCCTCAAATGTTGGATTGTGGTTGGTTCTAGCCAGCCTGAGAATATTATGGCGAGGTCAGTTTTGAGTTCATTCACCAGCTTGTTGGTCACAGTCTATTTTATAGTCTTAGTCGTTAAATGGAGATGCGTTTACATTGATGATTATTATAGACTTGATCCACTAAATAAAACAACTTTTCTTCTTCAGTTCATGTTCGCCTCAATAGGATGGATCATTGTCTCAGTCAAATGGTTAACGACAGTAAAATATTTTCCTAGAGATGGACGGAGTTTATTTCAACTGGAGGACTTTTGGACAAGGAGTATTATTGATTTGAAATATGGATAGTTAAAGGGTTGGTTGTTTTGGGAGAAAAGAAATCGTAACAAAACACTCCTACAAACTAAGATTGTGGATTTAATCATAGCAGTTCGACTACATAATTTATTCTTGTTCATAGGCATTTTACTACAAACACTCGGTCTTGATCAGCAAAGCTTCTTGCTTTCTCTCTCGTATTCTATTTATGCCTTTATTAATGAGTCATGAAAATATTATGTTGTCGTCTGGCTCGAACATACCAACGTCAGAATTTTCCAAGTACACACAACTTTTGGAGATCATAAGAATACCCAGAGAAATTGCTGAGAATCTGTGGATAGCTAATGAATCGGCCTTTAAGTCAACAAAGAAACATATGCAACAAGGCGTGGATAGTACTATAGATTTGATGGAAATAATAAAATGCCTGCAAATAGAGGCTACTGCAGCAGATGAAGGTGAAGAGGAAAAGTATTTGAAGTACGCTGGCAAAAAGTCATGGAAGATGAAAGCAATATCATTGATCCATTTTATGTTGTGCTCTTATGACGACACTAATTATGAAGTTGTTGATGATGCTACCAAAGCTTTCTCTGAAGCATGGGATCTGATGGACTTTGTTGAAAGTTCATATACGGAGGCCAAGTTCATAAGTCTGGTAGCCAACAAGGAATTCGAGACTATTGAAAACATTTGGAATAAGCATCTTAAGATGAAGTCCACTCAATCCGAACCGGTGCGGACAATCAAGAACCGAATGATAGAGGATTTGAAATCCCGGATTTTCGACAGAGAAAGTCACGTAAGTGTGTATAATATGCAGGACTCCATGGACTGGATGATGGTCGCTGCAAACTTTAGCTTGAATGAAACATTGAAAGAGATCGATCTTCATTTAGCGAATGCAATCAATAATTCAAGGTGCTTATTGGCAACTGTTATTATCAATTGCTTGGCAAATGAGCTAAACTAAATAACGTACTAATAGAAAAGTGCAATAAATGGGCAATGGACTTTAAAGAAACAGAGATATACCATGGTTCTTTTATAGCAGGGAAAGCCATGTCTGTGTCTGTTTGCTTTCAAGTACAATTTAGCTAATGCTCCACTCTAAATATTACGACGATTAACTAATGTTCAAAAGGCAGTTAAATTCAAAATACCAAATATGAAGTGTACTTGTATGGAGATTATAAATATATGATTTTATTTATTATGCAAACTAGCTAGGGCAACAATGCAGTGCCTCCAGCTGTAGCGGGAGACGAAGGCAACAACGCACATGATGGCGAAGAAAAAAAATCAAGTGGCATTGCTGATTTTCTCTATGAGCTTATCGAAAGTCAAGAGTCCCGGCCCCAGGTGTGTTGTGTGTGGCGACTAGGCATGTTTGGTCTTTGATGTTTTAATTTAGTAGCTTTTGCTCATAATTTTCTAGATATTTTTATGTATTTCCTAAAACGAAGTTCAAATTGAGTGAATAGATTTTGTTAATTAGCCGCTATTATTTTTTAATAGAGATGAAATTGGATGAAAACTAACTCGTAGTCCATAACCATCACACAGAAGATACATGGGAGACCTCACTCAAAGACACCTTATAAATGTGTAGGTCAAGTTTATGAGGTCTCAGAGACACCTAATAAATGTGTAGGTCAAGTTTATAAACATATTTTCCTCTATTTATGCTTGTTTGTAAATGGTTAAAGATACCTAATAAGTAGGTCAAATTTATAAACATGTTTTTTTTTATTATTAAAACAATTTATTTGTAGGTTGTTAAAATTTCCATTGAGTACCCTTGTTTGTAAATGGTTAAAGATACTTAATAAGTAGGTCAAATTTATAAACATGTTTTTTTTTTTTTGTATTAAAACAATTTATTTGTAAGTTGTTAAAATTTCCATTAAGTATTGAATGAAGTAAATATTAACCACTTTCATAAAGTGGTTGTTGCTAGTTGATGACAGATATGTCTGGGGGATGACTATTAATATATATTAAGACATAATCAATATATTAATTAAATATTACATTTATGTAATAATATATAATAATAATATATTAATATAATACATAAATATATTATATTAATGTACATAAATTAATGATCTATTAATATGTTATTAATATGTTAATGTAATGTATAACATCAATGTAATATATAATAAAAATGTATAAATTAAAGTACTAGCAATGTAAAAATTAAAAATTAATAAATTATTAAAACAATACATTAAAGTAATACTATTAATATTAATGTTTTAATATAGTAATACATTAATAATGTATTAATACATTACATAGAATATTTTATTAAAGTATATAATGTAATGTATAAATTAAAGTATTAGTAATGTAAAAATTAAATATTAATAAATTATTAAAGTAATACATTAAAGTAATACTATTAATATTAATGTTTTAATATATTAATACATTAATAATGTATTAATACATTATATAGAATATTTTATTAAAGTAATACATTAATGCATATTACTAATTAAAATACTATTGTATAATGTAATTTATAAATTAAAGTACTAATACATTAATATAATATATTAACCTATTAATACATGAATATTGTATTAATAGTATAAATTAATAATATATTGTATTAATAATATTTATCTGCGGTTTTAAATGGGAATAATATTTTTCTGTGGTATAATATTTCTCTCTGCAGTTTTGAACGGGAATACTATTTCTCTGCGGTTTTGAAATTAATATTTCTCTGCGGTTTGGAACCGGCATACTAGATCTCTGTGGTTTTGAAATTGTATCTCTATGGTTTTGAACAGGAATAATACTTCTTCTTTTTTTTTTTCTAAGATTATATATCTAGGGTTTTCAACGCGAATAATACTTTTTTTTTTTTAAGGAGATATTTTATTTCTAAGATTATATATCTAGGGTAATAATACTTCTTTGTTTATTTATTTTTTAGGAGATATTTTATCTCTAAGATTATATTTCTAGGGTTTTGAATGGGAATAATCTATGTAGTTTTTACCTTTTTTACCCAAAATAATCTCTGTAGTTTATGTGGACTTCTCTGTTGTCTTCATAAATTATTTTTTGGCTTCTAAATTATTTTTTGGCTTCTTCAAAGGGTTGAGCATTTGGACATCTGAAATGAGGTGAGTCACTTTTTAGTTTGATTCAATTTTAATTTTAAGTAAAGAGATTTAAATATATTTTATTTTTATTTTATTTTATTTTAAGTTTCAGAAGTAAAAGTTGATTTGAGACATAAAGTCAATCCATAATAATAATTGTTACATCTTTTTTCTCTTCTTTTCAATATGAGCACTCCACCACCTATTCCAAAATCTTACCCTAACAAGGGGAGGCCCCCCAAAATCACCCTAAATATCCTTTACGATTATATGGAATCAATAGAAAAAAAAAGAGAAGCGAGAGATGCCAAAATCCAAATAGAGTTAGAAACATTAGAAAAAAAGAGTGAAGAAAGAGACGTAAAACTCAAAATAGAGCTAGAGGCAATGATTGATAAAAAAATTAAAGATAGCATTCAAACTCAAATAGAGGATAGATTCTTAGGGTTCAAGAGTGAATTGCAAACAATGAAGGATAGAATTCAAGAAATGGAAAAACATAAATAATCAACCCAAGAAGGAGGGTTTGAAGAAAATCACAACTTGAGAGATAGGATTAAAGAGCTAGAAGAAAAACTAACCAACAATTTGACCCTCAGTAATATGGAAAACAAATTAGATATCAAACCCGTCAAAGAGGAAATGAATAAGTTAATCGAATTGGACCACGAGCATAACAAAAGAGCCTTGAACCTCATAATTTTTTGTATAAAATAAAAACAAGAGGAGGATATGCTAGCAATAGTAAAAGAAGAATTAAAAAATAAATCACAAATTGATACAACTTACCTCATAAAAGAAAAGAGGCTAGGAAAAAAAATTGATCACAAAGATAGGTTGATCTGTGTCAAAGTAAGTTGTAATGACCATAAATATAGCATACTTAGTAAATCTCCGATCTTAAAAGGGTCGAGAATATTTATAAATGAAGACCTCATTCTCGACGACCAAGCTAAATTAAGGAAGGAAGTTCAAAAGGTAAAAGAAGTCAGGAAAGAAGGAAAATGGGCAATAATTAGAAATTGAAAAGCTATTGTTAGGGATAGAGACCAGAAGGATAATAATAAATAGGACTTTGGGACACTTGGGATCCTTTTTTGGAATTGTCGTGGTTTTCCATGGCGCAAAGGTCCTATGATAAGTTGGATCCCGAGTGGTATTGATATTATCTGTATAGCTGAAACTTGGGATCATGAGGAGTCTAAGGTCCCTAACATGGAAGGATTTGTCTTGTGGTCAGCATGGAACAAAAAATCCCACAGTAGAGGGACAAGAGGCATATCTTGTTATATTAGAAAAATCATTTCTCCTCACATTCAACTTCATAAGATTGACCCTCTTAATCAATACATTTGGATAGAAATTTTAGACACCAATGCTAAGAAGAT
>JZKD02S1212437.1:1305356-1326232 GCA_000966675.3 Picea glauca | reverse complement strand
ATTACTTCCCTTGAACAATAACTATTGATTATTTCTCATATATTGTGCATGGTGTATTGTGTTGTATTGGTGTAACTCTTATACTATTGTTCATTTCTCATTGGATATAATTGAACGGTTTAATTTTAAGTTGAAAAGTTTTTTAAATTGTACTTGATACCGATTCACCCCCCTCTTAGTATCAACAATTGGTATCAGAGTGAGGTTACCTTCAGTACAGTTTAACCACTGGAAAGAAGATCCGAAGAAGAAATGGAAGACAAAATTCCAAATGGGATTCCACCATTTCATGGAAGAAATTTTGAATATTGGAGTAGTAGAATGGAAACTTACTTGAAAGCTCTTGCGGCAGATGTTTGGTTCTCAGTTTCTTCAGGATACAATGCTTTGAAGAAACCAAAGACTGTAGCTCAGAAGGAAGCAAAAAGGAACAAAAAATTGGCAATAGATACCATCCTGGATGGATTGATAGATTTAGTGAAATCAAAGGTGGGATCATGTGCATCATCAAAAGAGCTTTGGGAGAAGCTACAAGACCTTTATGCAAGGGAAGAAGCAGAAGAAGTTGATGCAAATTACAACATCTCAGATTTCAAAGAAGCAAATAGAGTTCAGTTCTTTTGATTTAATTGTGAAGGAGTAGGACATGTTGAATTTGAATGTACTCATCAAAGGATTGAAAGATATGACACTAAATAAGAAAATTCCAATGAAGAAGAAGAAAATCATGAAGCATAAATTATTCAACAAGAATATGAGAATCTTAAAAAATTGAAGCATGTTGAGATTGAAAATAGCAAGCTCGGAGACACGCATAGAAAACTAAGAAGTGAATTGGGTAGTTGTGAAAACACAATGGTAAGCTTGAAGAAACAATTAGAATACTTTGAGAAACTAAGAGAAGAAAACATTTCCTTGAAAACTCTACTCGAAGAAGAAATAAGAATAGGAGAAGTAAGGAATGTCCAAATGATGAAGAAAGAAGAAGATTGTGAGAAACTTGAACAAGAAGTTGTCTCATTGAGGAAGAGCTTAAGAAACTCTCAAGTGCCAAAATACTTAATACATCTTGGATGCATGGGTGAAAATTCATACAAAGAATATGAAAATACCAACAAGAAGGTTGAAGAAAGAGCTACACAGATAGTTGATGAGAAGTGGACCAGGATACCAGAAAGAAGAAATGATTGCAAAAGAGATGAATATACAAGAAGACCTCCTACCTTCATAAATCAAAAAAGCTTCAATCAATATGAAGTAAACTACAGATGAGTAGATCATGAACCTAGATGGACTACATCACAAAGAAGGCCACTTACTCCAAGGTATCAAAATTTCTTTCTTGGTCATTGTTATACTTGCAAAAAATTTGGACATAAGGCAATTAATTGCAGAATCAATGAAAGGAACAAATACACAAGAAACATGAATGGTGTAAATAGAAGATATGGAAATAATCATGGATTTGTCAACAGAAGTTATAAGTCTTTTTTCCCATTGATGGACAAAAATATTGTATGCTACAAATGTAATTATCTTGGTCACAAAGCATGAGATTGCAAATATATGAATGGAGATGTGTCTATGCCAACCACAGTATGAAGAAGGAAAGATATTCCAAACAATGAAGATTGTCGAATATCATTAACCGTTGAATAATGTAAAGAAGAATATGAATGGTACATAGACAGTGGATGTTCTTCACACATGACCGGGGATCAAGACAAATTCATCAACGTGAAGAAGGGTGGAAATGTTGCATTTGGAGATGAATCATCTACCAAAATACTTGGAGAAGTGGAAGAAAAAATGTAAAAGCAAAGAAGGTCCTATTGGTTGAATACTTGAAGCATAATCTACCCAGTGTTAGTAAAATGTGTCATCAAGGATACACTCTTACATTTGACTCTCGGAAATGCAAAATAAGAGAAAACAACTCAAGAAAATTAGTTGCAACTGCAACAAGAAGACCGAACAACTTATAAATCCTAGACATGTAGAAGAGAGAGAAGACAAAATCCACAAAAAATGATTCCAAGGAAGAAAAAGTCCCAAAGACCAAAAATAAGGATGAAGTATTATTGAGTGCCACATGTTCAGGGGGAGTAGCCCCAAAGAAGAAGGTCACCTTATGTCATTGAACTCAGGGGGAGACTCCCTACCCTTTTCCATTGATGTCAAAGGGGGAGATAAATTGGGATTATGATGATAGGGGGAGTATGAGTGTTTCCATCAATGATAAAGGGGGAGATTGTTGGAAGATTGGTTGTTGTCATTGATGTCAACACTAGTCATTGGTTTTGGACCGCAATATTGATGAAGGTATTTGGACATGAAGGAAAATGCACATGTAGATAAACCACCCATGGATGGATAGTATATATCATGTTGTTTCCGGTGGTATGTGGCACATCACGTGGATCCTCATGATTGAGGATAAATGAATTTTTGAATATGACAAAGTGAATTAAAGAGGGAAGTATAGGTAGGCCCTGAAGATAATTAAAGAAAATAATTACAAAATAATAAAGTGCCAGGTCAGCCCTGATGTTAAAAGGAAGTGACATAAATGGTATAAATACATATCATTATACATTCATTTTATACACAAGTCGAATTTCATAGGAAATCGTAAGTGAAGTAGGCCGGATTTCAAGGGAGGATGAAGTCTTTTGGTGATGTGCTCTAAGGTATGTTATTTACAGGTCATCTTACCATTTTCGCTATAACATTTTTTTCTAGAACGATTCAGATGGTGAAATTGCTATGGTATTGAGAAGACATATCAAGGTACCTGTGGTAAACATTTCAGCTCTTGATTCGCTATAATTATGGAGATACACTCTGTGGAAGATAGGGTTTTTGACCAGTCTTGAAGCTAGTCATAAACATGTGTTCCAGGTAAAACAATCATAACTTCTTCATAGAGAATCCAAATGAAGTAAAACCAATTTCATTGGAAATATTACAGATTGTAGTTTCTTTTATGTGAGATTCAAAATATGATGTTAAATACTCAGCGCGGGGCATTCTGTACAATTTCACTCTCCTGAATAAACTAGAATTGAACAAGGTCTATGATTATCTCTATAACTTCTTTTTGGGGAGGCTTCAAGGATTGAAACTTGTAGACATTTCAGAGAATACATAGAGTAATATTATCTGTAGGATCAGATTATTCTAAGAATTGAAGAATTGCAGAAATTGAAGAAGTCTCATGAAGCATTATCAGGTTCTATGTGATGGTTGGTTGATGGTGATGATTTAATGTAAAGTTTTATTATCTCTAATATTTATTGGGTGGAAGGGAGGGGAAAGGATGGAGATGTCAACCCTCTCTTGATATTGGATGATTGTATCTTCCTTTTGGAGTTTTATCCCTCCCTTTATATTTGGAAGTTGTAGCTACCTTTGGAAGTCATTGCTTCCCTTGAACAATAACTATTGATTATTTCTCATATATTGTGCATGGTGTATTGTGGTGTATTGGTGTAACTCTTATACTATTTTTCATTTCTCATTGGATATAACTAAATGGTTTAAGTATAATTTGAAAATGTTTTTAAATTGTACTTGATATTGATTCACCCACCTCTCAGTATCAACAAATATCATGTGTGCGCACAAATGAAGTTGTGCGTGCTCATTCCAGTTTTGTGTGCACCCAAGCAGATGCACAAGAATTGAAAAGAAGCATGCACCAGACTAAGTTTTTAGATTGCATGCCAAGTTCAAGGTCTGCTAATTGCGCATTGGTCCAAGTTTTTTATGTGCACCACAAATCAATAAGACACGTGAAGAAATCAAGAAGGAATCATCAAGAAATCTCCCCTAATGATTATTGTGAGTAGTACAAGGGAATGTGGATCATACAAAGGATGAGCTAGCCAAGTAGTTAATAATTCTCCAATTCTAGAAAGGCTACGTGAAATGCATGTAGGCGACAGAAGCATGTGAGTCAGTTAGTCAGTAGATCGAGTGGAGTAGAATTGATAGAGACATAACTCCCGAGATGAGAAGGATATAAAAGGAAGCAAGGATGAAAAAACAAAGTTGGTTGTTGTTAATCGCTCAGTTAATTCACTAGATTATTGTTGTTGTCTATTGTTGAAGAGCTCATTTCGAGTCTTTATAAAATTGTAATGTATCCACTTGTAGTTTGAGTCTACCATAGTTGAATTGTTTGAAAGGATATGCATGAAAAGATGTATTATAGTTCTCGGGAATTTTCTAGAGGTATATGAGATTCTATTGTTGTCAATTATGATTTTCTTAATGTATGCCTTTGTTTAATGGAATAAGGAAGATAATAAATCTGAAACGATTTTGATCTATCATGTGTTACTTATATGGTATTTGGATAAGTGTTTGTATTGTTTTTGGATATTAATAATAATAAGTTGTTAGTTATGGAATGTATGAATGTCAACCCATATAGATCTCTTAGTGTTTATCCCTTCATGCCTGAAACAACACCATATGGTCTTTGTGATCCTCATAGAGTCTCAAGTGAGACCTTCTTCAGTCCTGGTTGAAGATTGATATGTCGATGATTTGGGGTTTTTGTTGGCCAACTCTAGATGAACCCTGGGTCTAAATCCCCCATATAGAGGAAGTACATGAGAAAACATGAAACGACCCAACAATTGATGGCTCTAAACCTCACCCTCCTTCTCAAAAAAGAAAAATGAATTTCACATCTCCATATTTATGGAGACTCGCAAATTGTAATAAATTGGATGACAAACAAATCTAGACTACACAACTATACTCTTTGCAAAATTTGTTCCATGATTCTGAGACTCTCCAATTCCTTCAATATCATAGATTACTCTCATGTCTACAATAAGCAAAACCAAAAATCATACAGACTCTCCAAATCTAGATTGGAAATGGCTAGGGAAGCCTAGAAAATCCGAGAAAAGAGCCTGGATGCTATGAGAGAATATCTTCTCGACCTTGGGTTCTAAATCTAGATAGTAACACTTTCTCTTGAAAGTATTTATATTCATTTTTTGACAGTGAAATGCATCTTTTTTGAATATTTTTGCACATATCAGATTATGTTTTCATCTGAGTATTCAGATATTCTCGTGCCCTACATTTTATAATGGCCACCTATCTTTGAATCCCCCACCCAAGATATTTATAATAGTTTTTACTCTTAAGTTAGTCGTTCTCAGACCAGACATTGAATGATACTCATTTTTGTACTATTTTCTGATTCTCTAAAGCATCTTTTTTTATGGCTCTACATTCTCTCCAATGCCCCTTGACATCTAAAGATGTAATTTTGTTCCATATGTAATAAAATTACGAGCTTTTTTCTTTAGAAAAAAAAATAAAAATAATAAAATGAAATAATTAATAACACATTTTCAATATAAATACAAATAATACAATACAATATTAACTATAAAACATAATTAATATTAAATTTGTTAATACAAATTTTATTTTATCATATAACTAAATAAAATATAGCCAATAAAATTATACTATTTACGTCCATACGTTAAACAAAATTAAACAATATATGTTAAATCTTTTATGCTCTTTATAAATGAATATCCAAAATGATGATATCTCAACAAAACATATGAAATATATAATGTTTCACATGTATATATAATAATACTATAATAAATATCAATAATTTTAAATTTCTTAATTATTATTTACAAGTATGATATTATGAGACAAGTTATCTACAATTTTAAAAGAGAGAACAAGTTTGGTAGGGGAGGTTTTGGATATTTTTTAAAGTATTTAAAATCAAAAGTTAAAATGATTATTTTTAACAAATATGCAATCTAATAGATTGATGGTTGGGAATGATCCAAGTTATGATTCATCAAATAACACAAATGCATAAATGAGGATTTGTTTGCAAACACAGATATATATATTTATGGTGTGGGAAGTAAGATGAATATAATGTATTATAATCACAACTCTAAAATCGTATATAACATTATAGTTGTAATGATAACATGAATGATCATGCTTGGATGTGTACTATCTCTACATATGGATTCAAAGCTTGTTAAATTGTTGCTCTCTTTCCATATTCTAAATGCAAGACATTATGGACAATTAAAAACTTTTCATATTGTTTGGAAAAAAAATCACATAATTAATATTTTCTTATATACTAGGTTTCCCCTATTCATATTAGAAATATCTAGCATATCTCTCTAATATATTAATAACAACTAAACACGTGGAGAGTGTTGAATTTAAAGAAAATGAAGCTATACAGTAAATAGGAAATATATGTTGGTGTTAAACACCGCATAGATTTATCTCTTCTCCAAATCTATTAAGAATCCAGGAGGATTGAAAAGAAATGAGAAATGAGATGAAATTGTTTTTGTTAAAATATTAAGAATTAAGAATTTTACCTAATAATATTTTAAAAGGGTTTTTGATTCCCAAAATTTAGGAAGTCATTTATTACAAAAGAAATTCATAAATATTATGTTTTTTTTTTCCTTCTATTGGAACCTTGAACAAGTTGGTCTTTGCCCAAACTTTTTACCAGTAGATTATACACTATGCTCTCTATATTTTTTGTAACTAGCAACTTCGAATAATAAGATACACACTTGTAGTTTAAGTAATCACTTCTCCACTTAGACCCCATTATATTATGTTTTAACTTCTTCTTCTTGCCTACAAATATTTTGCAAATGAGTTAAAAATTTGATATTAAACATCTTAAAATTATAAGAATCAACTTATATAAGCATGGTTCTAAAACTTTTATATGGTCAAAATCCAATTAGTAGTCTGTAGGATCCAAGGGATTGTAGTCGTAGTCTTTTGATCTGATGGTTCCCATTATGAGACTTTGGGATGTATTCTCTTTTGGCAACACATTCGTCACCCCAACCATTTGTTTTTCACGAGATGCATATGTCATCACTTTTACCAGTCTTGAATAGAAGGAAAATCTCATTTACAACATATATTTGTCAATTTTGAAGAAGTAATAATCCATGATCCCAATGGAGAACAACACCAGGAGGAATTCCCTTAAAGGTTACTATGGGTCAATGAAATTTGTTACTGATACTTGGAGGGTGTTTTATTGGAGAATCAGTAGTTTCATTATGGGAATTTTTAGGTAAAAAAAGGGTACGGAAGAAAAATATGTACTATCAAAATCAAATTTAAAAGAACCAACATGATTCAATATGATGATGTCAACCATACAGGTAAATATTTTGGGGGAGAAATGAAGAAAACTCCTTTTTTAAATAATATTTTTTACTTATCTCCTTATATGTTACTCATATTTCAAGTGTAGGAACTTGTTGGATGTGGAGTTAAATTATTCATCCAATGAGTGTCTACACTTGAAATTTGAGCAAACCTGTAAGGAGATAAGTTGAAAACATGATTAAAACAATAGTTTTCTTTCTTTCCTTTTGAAAATTCATAACTCCTATTTTATTATTTTCATCAGGAGGCCCATTTTAGACCTCAAATTTCCCCTAGTGGCCTATGCAATAAGTCATCGAGGCCTGGAAGGATTCCATGCAACTTTCCATGGTTAGATATTCTTGTGACCAAGCTGAGTTCCATCTTGTCTCTAGCCATTCAAATTCCTACCAAGTGTTTGGCATAATTCTTGCATAGGATGTGTTTGAAGAAATTCCTACATGGGAAGTGTTTGACGAAATACCTAAATGACTGAAATAAGTGTAGGAAGTGGGTTGGTTGATGATTTCACCTAGAGATATAGTGACAACAAAGGTGAAGGAAATCATATAAAGACCTTTCAAATACTAGTGAGGTTGTATGAGGGAAAGACCGACACAATACAGATTCAATTGTTGGAATTTATTGCATCCATTAAGCTAAAACTATAGAAAAAAGGGCGAGACCCCAAGATGGCCCAACAAGGCATTCTATATTCTTGTAAGTAGCTAAGTGATCCTCATTTTAATTTAGATTACGATATTGTTAAGGATTCAATGTTATCTTTAGTCCTTCATTTTCATGGAAGAGGAGGAGGTAAGGATATACTCTTCTCATCCAAGGGTGTTATGAACCAATTCCTTCGAAATGATAAAAAATCAATGAATAATAGTTCACTTTAAGGAGTAAGCCTCCTTTTACAATATCACTACAAGGAAAAGACCCTATAGCAGAGGTTTTTAAAGAATCCCCTATAAAAATATCCCAAAAATCCGTTTACAGTGGAGGTCACTAGCAGGGGTGCACGAGCGGATGTTTTAGAAGACATTTTTTTAACGGTGTGTTTATAAGACTATATAGCATCGGTGCGCCACAGGAAATCAATGCACTAATTCTAATAGACAATGGTTCACCATTGCATATCTATTTAAAAAAAATAGAAAACAACGGTGCAAATCATATAAAAGAAGCTTACAAGAATTGGTGCGCAACAAACAGGTGCACCATATTTTCACTTTTCCTTTTAAAAATTCATATTGATACGTCGTTGTCCATTGGTCACACCAATGTGTTCCAAACTGGTGCATCGTCGCAAGGTTTTTTTTTAAATGACAATGTGCTGTATGCGATGGTGCGCCACCAGAAATCAATGCACTGCTGCGAATAGAAAATGGTGTACCGTTGCATATTTATTGTAAAAAAATAAAATAAAATGGTGCACATCATATATAAGAATCGCACGAGCACCGGTGCACATGAAATGGGTGCACCAGTGCGCAACAAACAGATGCACAGTCTTTGCGTTTTTTTGAAAACGAATAACGATGCGCCTTTGTACACTAAGCGCACTAGTGCGTTCCTTATGGTGCACCATCATAGGGTTTTTTTTAGATAACGGTGTGATGTTTGCAGATGTGATCACCGGTGCACTTAACGCGAGCACACCGGAACAAGGGTAAATAAAAAGAAAAAAATCGACGGTAAAAAAACATTTTTACCATTTCTAGTGCAGAGAATCTCTCAAGCATCAGTGCCACCTTTGCCAAAATGAAGTGCACTATGGTCGATGCTTCTATTGCTTGCTTTGTTTCCATTTTGTCTGGGTAAATTCTTTATTTCTTTGTACATTGTATTTTTACTGGATTAAATTGTGAAACTAAGTAAAATTTGCATTGCTTTTTTTTTGTTTTTTTTTTGGCGCGGTGCGTTCGAACTGTTCGACTCACACCGCTTCACCTGCACCCTATAAATTTTACAGGGAACACTGAAAATGTATAGGTCATTTTCATTGATGCGTCGTAATATGGAACACACCGGTGCGTACTTATAAACTACACACCAATGCGTTAATAATAAATGATGCACTGTCGAATATAAATAGTTTCCATTAAATGGTGCATTATTTATAGTGAACGCACCGGTGCGTTCATAAAACTATACGCATCGTTTAATGGAAACTATTTATTTTCGACGGTGGGTTACTAATAAATGCATTAGTGTGTTGTTTATAATGAATGCATCGGTTTGTTCATAATAAATGACACACCATCAAAAATAAGTAGTTTCCATTAAACGATGCATTGTTTATAGTGAACGTACTAGTGCATTCCTAAAAATGTATGCATCATTAAAAAGAGATAGTTTTTCACGCGGTGCGTCCTTTATAGTCAATGCACTGATGCATACACAATAAACTACACACTGTGGACATTATTTCATTTTTCAATCGGTGTGTGGATTATATGGAACGGACCGGTGCGCAAGAATGGATATGACACACTGTTTAAAATGAGTGTATATTTTAAGTTGTGCATCGTGATGAATGGAATGATCTGGGAGTCATAGTATCTAGACACTTCGTTCTTTCACGGTGCGTTGTATACAATGGGGCACACTGGTGCGTTGATAGTTACTACACACCCCCTCAAGTAAATTACATTTTTCATGTGGTGCACAAAATATGTGTGCACACCATGGGTAGTGCATGACTGATTTTTAGGCACACTGATGGTCAATTTTTTTTTTTGAAAAAAAATTAAGTTTTCATATTTTGAAATAAATTTCTCATTTACTGAAAAAAAGTTATGTTTTTATGTATGATGCTGATGTAATTTATATGTTAATTATGCAGATGCATCAACACATGGATCAGGAACAACAATAGAGAATGGACCAATACAATATGGTTCGAGAGTAGGAGGCTAGAGAGAGGAAGAGGGACATGTACCCTCGACCTAGTATTGCATCTACATGGGTCTTCTTGAGGAATGTAGGCCTCCTCAAGTACTATGAGGAGGATACATCCTTGAAGGGTAATTATGTCTTTCTTGCATAGCGGATTTGTCGATGGGATGGTCATCAACATGCATTCAGAGTTGATCCTCATCATTGGTACCATCCAACTGAGGAGGATATGTATTTTATCACTGGGCTATCTAGGAGAGGGGAGGATTTTCCCCAGTTTCTTGATGTCCCAGTGGGTGTTGCAACTGAGAGTCATATTGCCTACTCTTAGAGGTATATTGCGTGTGATATACCTTCTCCTGGTGGTTTTCAGGTGGTTGGTGGACAATTATGGATCGTCTCGTTCGGTGCAGAGGACGTTAGGTGCCTCTCATTGTTACTGTCAACCATTTCACACTTTACTGGTGATGGTCAACGCACTACTTGCACGCTTTTATTTTATATTGATTCTTTGATACAGAGGCCACGACTTATTAGGTGGTCTACCATTTTCTTAGGGTAGTTTTGTATAGCACTACATAGATGTTGTTCTATGATAGATGGGAGTGCGAACTACCCATTTTCTTCAGAGTTATTGTGTTTGGTTTTTGAGAGGTTTCTAGAGAGGAGACCTAGTTTTGTCTTTTAGTCTCCTAGGCCAATGACTGAGGTGTGGATGCACATGTGGGGTGAGATGATTCCCAAGAGGAGCATGCCCAATTTTTCAGCTAGGATTTCCAGGGAGAAACTTCAACTATTAGCCAGTGAGGTAGATCACGTGTTCTTGATGGTGTCATTACCTTGCGTGGGGATGGATTGATGAGGATGTACCAACATCCTCTTCATAGAGGATGAGCCACCGGATGATTGAGGTAAGATTTAAATTAATCTTGTACTTTCATTTTTTTTTTTTTGTAAATAAAAAAGGGCAATTCCTATTATAACTTATCACATACAAAAAATCACATGTCGCCAGGATGCCAACTGTTCCGCCGAATTAGCGAAAACTGGGACAGCTGAAAGCATGTGATGTCAAAGTCTGAAAAAGGTGGTCCACCATATTCCCTACCAAGAGGAAACCAGGGCAAGTGACGACCTATAGACTTTACATCAAAAAGTGAAACTAGAAGTAAAACTAGACTAGAATTAGAACTGGACATAGGACTAGAATTAAGACTGACATCTAAGCAAGAGATTCTACACCAGAAAAAGAAAGAGCTCCAAGCCATATAATTACCTGTTAGCTTCAGAAATTGCATCGCTGGGATCTTCGTTGTGAGTCTCGTTCTGAGTCTGCAGGACTAAAGGCCCTGCACATGTCGGACATTTTTGCCCAGCTAGTGCATTGGAAAATTCCTCATACAACATGTCGATGCATTGGTGCATGAGTATGTCACAGTGTATTTGATCTGCCATATGGCTTCGCATATCAAACACTAACTCCATTTGTTACTTGTAGAAGAAGGGTGGGGGGGCATGCCATGGTTCCGAGACAATCAATATAGGTGGTGGCGTAAGGACCTTGCCCCCCTCTACCGTTGTGCCACCCAAACCATCCATAGCCTCACATGTGGCTTGCTATGCTTCATCCTGTGTGCCATCCCTATGCTCCATCCTTGTGCACCTTCCTCCTTCTTGTGGTCCTCCTCCTCCACTATGGCATTAGAGAATTCATTTTCTTCTGGAAGCAAGGCGTCCTGAGAGTCAAGGTGGAGAAATTCCTCCAATAATTCCTCCTCCACGATACAGATGTGAACCTCCTTTGCCTACTCCATGGTGCTAGTGTAATATATAACTTCATTGGCTGGTGTAGTGGCTTCCACTGAAAAATTGCTTGGGGGTTGCCAATTCTCTGGCACGGTGAAGAGGACGGATTCTGGAGGGATCTGCAAGGGTTCCTCCGGGATCACTTCCTCGCGTAATCCATTTGAGGCAACCTATCCTTCACTCTGCTGAGTGCAACCTGAATGAATTGAGTGTGGGCTATGGAGAGTGCCCTCTCTTAAAACTTCCTCATCCTCTATCGCACGACAAAACTATGCCAGGCAGGGTCGCGACACAACCTTCCTCTCTCCCTTGGCATCAAGGAATTGATGTGTGTAGCTAGCGTGCAAGAGGTCCTGTGGTGGTTGCACCAGAGAACAAAGTTGCTTGCCTGGTGTAGGGAAAAGGTAAAATGGTGTAAGCTGGTGCAATGTCGAATAAGAGCATAGAGGAGCAACATGAATTCTTCCACTACCACCTCCCATCCATTGAATTCCATTGTCGATGATATGATCACATGAGGGAGTCGTCCCTCAACTCTTGATAGGAAGTAATGGTGAGCTCCCATATTTAATGGAGAGGCGATGGGAGCTAGCCTTCCATATTTATGGCTGGACTCAAGCCTGTGTTACGTGGCCATTGTGTGCTACATGGCACCCCATCTAGGGTTGGGTAATCAATCCTAGCCAGGTCTTGGCATTGGTCTAAGAGTTCAGATCTAGGTGAAGTTTGGGCATTCCACTAGATCAACTCTATCATGGAAGCCACTCCTTCATTTTCCAGACAATCAGCTACTTTGTTTATGTCCCTTTTCACATGTGAGGGGATGATGGTGAGGTCGGGCCATAAGAGGGATCCAAATTCCTCCAAGAGTCCAGAGAGTCTCCAACTGGGTGAGACTTCCAGAGGGTTCTCTCCATGAATAATTTTGGTTATGAGCTAGATGATGATCTGGGAATCCCCCTTCGCAATGATCTTGTTGAATTGGTGGTCTATTATTATCTTGATTCCTCTTAGGAGGATCCAGAGCTCAGTAACGTTGTTTATGTTGAAACCCAGATAAGCTGCTGTGAAGTGGAGTATTTCTCCATTTGAGTTCTTGAGGACCTTTCCAAAGCCAACTGGGCCTGGATTTCCTTTTGATGCTCCATCAAAATTTATTTTGATGAATCCTTTTGGTGGGGGGAACTAGGTGCTTGGGCTGCTAGTTGACCAGTTGGCCACTGGGGATTGGGGTGTGTCAGCCAGGTTGAGATGCCAGTTTTGGAGGATATGTCGTTCATCCATACTACACTTTAAGTCCTCAAGGGACCATTTCCTGCTTTTGATTGTTTCCCGAGTTAGATTCATGATTCTTTCCCAAGTAGAGGTGGGGGGTGAAGCCTTCAATTGGAATATTATTTTGTTTCTTTCCTTCCATATTTGCCAGAGGGTGAAGCCCGGTAGGATCTTCTAGATGCGAGTGAGAATTGGGTTTTGATAAGTGATAGAGTCCCAATTTTCTATAGTGCCAATGATGCTAGTCATGTTTCTGTTGAAGTGATGCATTGTTTGAGCCCCCGAATCCTAAATTATCTGATTGTAGTGGCATTGGTTGAAAAGGTGTTCCATCGTTTCCTCCTATTGCTGACAAAGGGAGAAGATGGAGGGACCTATGAAACCTCTTTTTTTGAGATTGTCCCAAGTGAGGATGCGGTTTTGGACTGTGAGCTAGAGGAAGATGGACACTTTAGGCCAGTTTTTTGAGTTCTGTATCTTACCCCATATGCCCTCCTTGGCCTGATCTTGATAGTTCCCCTGCAAATAATAGGCTTCTTTGACCAAAAAATTACTAGTTGTGGAATTCCCCCATCTTAGAATCTTCGGGCCTTCCTTGATGGAGATTTTTCATTGGTTTGCACAGTCTCACTAGGCCTGGAGTTCCATTGCTCTTGGGAGGTATAGTTCCTAGTGTTTTGTTTTCCAATTGCACCATGACAGATTCTTGTTAGGCATTCTCCAAAGATCCTTAACCCATCTAAATTTGTTAGGTTGTAATTATTGACGTAGTGGAGTGAGTTCTTCTAGAGTGGCTAGAGGTGTTTGTTGTTGCCATGAGTCCTACCAGAACAATGTGTTTTACCCATACCTGATTTCCCAGAAAGCATGCTTTTGTACTAGCTATATGTTGAGCCAGGTCATGTTCCATATATTGGATCCCTATATCTGATCGTTGAATCTAATTAGTTGCTCTGCTCGGGTGGCCAGTGCATAATTTTATTTCTAGATTTGTGCCCAGAGTTCTATAGGGTGCTTGAGGCATCACCACCATATTTTTTCTCCCATAACTTGATTAAGTTTCCCTGGGTCTCGAAGCCCTAGTCCACCCAAAGCTTTAGGTTTACATAACTTATCCCAGCCAACTAAAGCCCACTTTTTATCAGGGTGGTGCCCATGCCATAAGAAGCTACTCTGGATGTTCCTGACGGCCTGAATGATTGACTGAGATGTTGCTAAGGCATTGAAAAGGTAGGTTGGAAAGGATTGAAGGACAGACTTGAGGAGCACCAACCTAGCCTGTAACACCCTGTTTCTCCCAGTTTGTAAAAATAACTGGACTAGCCAAGAACTGTGGCAAACTCAGAAATGTGAATATGTGATGTGAATGGACCTTGTGGAAAAGGTCAATGAATGTGAATAATATTATGAATTTATATTGTAGGACTGCTGAGAAGGGATGTGCTGAAAAATAAACCACGATGGCGGTGGAAGGCACCTGGAAAGGTGGCGTTAACTTCCACCGAGAATCAATGCCGTATTTGGACTTCACTGGCCCGGAGAACCAAAAGCAGCTCGTTGGCCTCGAATTAAATGTCTCGCAGGATGGTATGTAGATGGCTCCTCATGAATTAATGAGGGATGGGAGGTGAACCACCCATCCATAGAGCCATCAGGCCTAACCAGTGCGAGGGAAATCACGCCACACGCAACCTCGCAAGAGGATAAGGTGTGGGGAAGAAGCGATTGGGGGGAAAATGTGAGGGGAGAACTCTGGCGATATGCAGTGTGAGTGATAGCAGAGAGGAAGGAGAGTAACCTTCACTTCTGGTCATTGGCAGACAGAGACGCAGTCTCATAGCATCGTGGTCTCAGCTCGGGGGTGGCTAGTGGTAAATCCGCTGGGAGTCGCTGAGCCTATGGTTTGGTGGAAACGAGCACCCCTCTCAGCAGTTGCATAACCCCTGGTGTTACTTTCTGATAAGTGTTTTTCCTTTGGCATCTTGAAATATATATATCCTAACAATTATGCTCATAAGCTGTGAAACTGTGAATAATTTCAGTATAAGAATGTATGTAGGATGTTTTAATCAGTACTGGTAGTTGTATGTTTATGATGGGAACTTTACGTGTGGCTTATGTTCTCTTACTTGTCATTTATATGCAAAATGATCTAATTCAGAATTCACACCTGGTTCTCGGGATAGAGATACCCTTATCTGCCTCAGATAGTACCCTGGGAAAACCTCCCCTTAGAGATACCCTTCTTGAAAAAGCCATCAAGAACCCAGAAGGAAGACATGAAGGTGCAAGGCCTTGAGAAATCCCTAATAAGTATCGAATCGATGGACGAGATCCCATCGGGAAATCTGTGGTCACTCATGACCGTTAGATTTGATAAGAAGAAGCTGGAAAGTTAAGTGCCTTAACCTTGATAGGTGGTGATCGACGGACGAGATCCCGTCAGGAAATCTATGGTCACACATGACCGTTGGATTGGTAGGAGGAAGTAGGGTGTTAAACACCTTACCACTTGGTTTCTCTGTGTCTTCATGGGTAGAAAAGAGATCGGGACCGTAGATCCCCAAGGTCCATGAGAGTATCTGGACCGTGGATGTTTCCACGTTCAGGAAGTCGTGGGAGAGCCCATAAGTTAGGAATCTATCTGAGTCGTTAGATCTCGGCTGAAAAACTCGACAATCGTTGGATCTGTCAGAAGATACTCCAGGGTTAAAAACCCAGTGAATAGGGGAGAAACCCCCAAAATAGATCTAGACCGTCCGAACAACGAAGGCCACGTGTCAAGAGATTACCCATTCTCGAGAAACCAGGAGTTGAGAAATTGGGAGTCCTGGTGACAAGAGATCGGGACTTTCCATTGTGGAAACCCCGAGATAGATCTGGACCATCTGAATAATGGAGGCCACGTGTCAAGAGATTACCCATTTCGAGAAATCGGGAGTCCTGGTGATGAGAGATTGGGACTTTCCATGGTGGAAACCCCAGGACAGATCTGGACCATCTGATTTAAGGAGGCTACATGTCTAAAGATTACTCGTATCAGGAAATCAGGAATCGAGGATTTGGGAGTTCCGTTGACGAGAGGTCGAGCTTTCACCTTGATAAATTCTGACCTATAATATGGAGATGTCAACATGTGGTTAAAATCCTGATGAACGGACGATATTCCTTTGGGGAATCTCAAGGTCTATAATGACCATCAGATGTGGAGAAGAGACATCAACTTTAAGTCAGGGCACGAATGCACCTTAGGGTAAGTGGCGAGCGAATCTAGACGACCAAGGTCCACCTGCCCAGATCTACGACTGAGGTTTAATTCCGGAGCCCCCCTTGCCATTATGCCTTTAATGGGGGGGGGGGTCCAGAATGGTGCAGCGTGTGAAGTGGGACCCGTATTCTGTCATGACACCCACCGTGTCGTGTTTCCCCTCTCGCCACCTGTAGTCCACTCAACCACACGATAGGGTCGTTCCTACTGGCCACCTGCTAACCCTGTAGGGATTCGTCTCTATTGGCTAGTTGCTAGCCCTACCGAGGTTCGACGGTTGCAGAGTTGAACGATTCGACATCACTGTAGTGTCTAGGTGTGAAATAAAAAGAGGCACCATGATTATTTGACCTGTGATCATGACCCACGATCACATGGGAATAGAGAGAGAGAAAGAGCTAGCTTGCGCTAGGCCTCCGTAGGTAATTCGGGGGCTCTGATTCTACAAAAATCAGCGGAAACTGTGATTATGGTAGTGGGTATGTGACAAAGTGGTATCAGAGCATGGTTACAACACTCGGCCTTATTGGGCTCATGAATGAGCTACACATAATCTCCGTTCAAAGCACTCCTAAGAGGAGTAACTCCCTAACTTAACTCTCTTATCCAGGATCAAAACTTGGAAATGAGAACCCGACTGTGTATGCATGTGAAAGAGTTATGAATTTATGCACATATTATAAAATGTATCTAACTCTTGACTAATAACCAGGGTTTTTCTTTTCACCTAAGTGAATGATCAGCCGCAGGAATTTACAGACACAGAGAATGATGACTCACCGAGAGATGGGAGAAGGCTCCCACAATAGAGACAAAGAGTCTGACGAAAGAAGAGAAATAGGAAACCCTCTGGATCTAGCCGAGACTGTGAGGAGTCTCATGGTTGAATTGCAAAGATACAAGGCTGACAATGAAAGGATGATGAAAGAACAAGAAAAGAAAACTGAAATTAATGTAGTTTTACTGCAGATCTTATCCGACCTACAACGACAAATGCAGCATGAACCCGAAACGCAGAAACATGGTAGTATCAGTGGCCATACTGAGAGGAGCACCTCAAGGAAGGTCCACCCCAGAGGTAAAGGACTAGTGCCAGACGATTCCTCTGAGAATGAAGTTGGTGATTCAGAAGGCTCTTCCAGTAGTAGGACCGGATCCTATTCTCGAAGAAAACAGAAGAAGAAAAAGACTTCCAAGGGTCATAAATTTCAAGAATTCAGAAAGCCCAAACCTCCCTCCTTCGATGGTGAGATAAAGAAGGGAGAGGAAGCCGAGGCTTGGCTACTTGGATTGAAGAAATATCTCAGAGTCCATGATTTTTCAAGGAATTTGAAGGCCCGAGTGGCCACTTTCAATCTGAACGGAAAAGCTTCCATCTGGTGGGAAGATCTTAAGAATGTGAAAGGGGTCCGCGAAGAGGACCTGTCCTAGAAACAATTTGAGAAATACTTCCGGA
This sequence comes from Picea glauca, assembly GCA_000966675.3. Taxonomy (NCBI): domain Eukaryota; kingdom Viridiplantae; phylum Streptophyta; class Pinopsida; order Pinales; family Pinaceae; genus Picea; species Picea glauca. The sequence continues at coordinate 1,308,317 of JZKD02S1212437.1, read as the reverse complement.
AGAAGTATTTGTTGGAAAAATATTTGGACAAGAAGGCTAAAGAGTTTTATGAACTCAAACTGGGGCAACTCACTATAGAGGAATATGTCAACAAATTCCTCGACTTATTGAGATATGTACCCTACATCAAAACAGAGAAGGCAAAGGCGCAACGCTTCATCAGCGAGCTACCCAAGGAATACCACAACCAAATTGAATTTGACGAGCCAAAGACCTTAGAAGACAATATTCGAAAGGCAACATATTGTCATGAACAATATGGACATTGGGCAGAGTCTCGTGGAGACTGGAAACAGAAGAGTGGTTCAAGATTTTAGAAAAAGGGGATCAAATCCTCAGAATTTAAGAACAACAAGAAGAACCCCAGAATGAACTTCCCAGCCTGGAGTGTACTCCAGTAGAAATTTCCCTCATCGGACAGAAATAAAACTTCTTGACCTATACTAGTAAAGACCGATAACCCAAAGAGAGAACCTCTGAAATGATGGGGTTGCGGAGAAGAGCATCTCTTGAGAGACTGTCCACACCAATAATAGAACAGTCAAAAAATTTATAACATTCAGGAAGCTACCACAGTCAATGATGTGGCAAGGAGTGTGCCGTAGATTTATGCAGCATTGGATAATAACTAAGCTGAGCACCAAGCTTCAATGGTGGAAATAGAAGGTATGATTTGTTGGCAAATGTTTAACAGGTAGTATGCTAGTATGCTTGTCATTGATGGCAAGTACAAACAGTGGAGATGGCAAGATAAGGAGGATAAAATCCCTTGGGGATTCGGACGTGAAATCTCAGGAGAAACAGCGTTGAGGAAAATGCGCGTAGCAAGGCTCAAGGATCCACAATGGAGGAGAAGGAAGACATAGATTCATAGCCATTGGATATCATTCAGAAATCCCGTCAGCCATCAGATTGGACCAGAGCTGCACGAGATTTACCATCGGGAAATGCCAAGGTGAAATCCCAATAGAATGTCGACCGTCCATCTGAGGGACAGGTGTTGAAGATCAAGGCGCTGTCGGCATTTTGTTCATCGGGAAATCGGGTATCCCGTTGACAAGAGTTTTGTGCAAGTCATAATCGTGATCCGTGAAACCCCGATGAGTGGGGGCAAGCTGTCAGCACAGCAGCGAAGGAGGACGATGGCATAGTGGAGGCCAGCTGTCAGAGATAAGGAGCGCATCGGGATTCAGCATACCGAGAGTCCCGTTGACTTGTGCATCTTGGCATCACAAACCCCATAGTCCCGACGGGATAAGGCTGAGGTCACAACCCTTGGCCACATCAGCGAGAGATGGACAGATGTCAGAGGACAAAGAGGAGTTGAGTCTTGTCACACGGTCAGGTGGAGAACGATACAGAAGGTGACACGACAGGAGTGGGGCCCTTTGTCAATACTCCACCATTCCGGACCCCCCCCTGTATTAACGATAGAAAGGCAAGGGGGGTCCGGAATCGCATGAGAGTCATTGATATGAACACTTTAATCCTGACCGCTCGAAAGATGCGTGCCCAATTCCGGAACCCCCCCCCTCCGCTTAAAGATAGAATGGCAAGGGGGCCCCGGAATCGAATCCAGACCGTAGATCTGAGAGCACAAATACTGACCGTCTAGATTTTCTCACCACATATCCAACGATGTAAATGAATTTAAACAAAATTGGAGGGCTACTAAGGCACGACGCAGTGAGACTGCCAGAAACCATTGATGACGTCTTCTAGAGAAGTCGAAGAGACCGCTGAGTGATTGCCAGAAGAGATGAAGAGCTCCAAGCTTCGTCCAAGTGAAGAAAGACTACTCTTAGAAGGAATTGACAGATGGATGAGCATGGAAGCCTGTAACTAAAACAGAGAAGGTGATCTCAATTGTCACAGAGAAGACGAAGAATCTCAACTGCCAGAGAGACTGAGGAATCTCAACATAACATCCAGTATTGTTGAACGCATGGGAAAACGACCAGAGAAGATGAAGAGTCACAATGATAATCAGACAGAACACTCAAGAGGTGGAGGATAACGGTGCAGATTCAGCACGCAGAGGCATCGCGAACACTGCATGCACAAAGTGCACATAAGCTATAAATACACGATACAGAGAAGAGATTTGGTTGTTGTTGCTGTTGGAATTTGTGGTTGCTATTGGAGGTTGTTGTTGCTGTTGGAGGTTGTTGTGATTGTTGGTTGTAAAGGTGTTTCAGGTGTGAAGAAGGCTTAGGGTGCAGTAGCTGAATAACATAGAAGAGGAACTGTGTAGAGAATGGAGATGGTGCACAGAGCATAAAACACAGAAGACTAGACAGCGCAAATGATATGTGCAGAAAGGCAGTGTGGTAGAAAGAGCAACGAGATGCAGCAAAACAGTGATAAGTCGGGTAAGCCACTGTTGGTCATTATATCACTGTAATAAGTTTCAGAAGAAAAGATTTATATTTTAGGGTGGTTGGGAGGTGCTAGGGAGGAATGTTGTCCTCAGAGGTTCAAGTGGGTGCTTGAACACAGGGAGTTGGTGCTTCCTTCTAGTTGGTGCTAGAGAAACCAGGGAGTCAGTGCTTCCTTTTAGTTGGTGCTAGAGAAAATAGAGAGTTGGTGCTCTCAGCAAGTTGCAGCTTGAAAAACAGAGGTTGTATCCTCATTATGAGTTGGTGCTCATATGTATGATAATGTAAAGAGTGTAACCATTACTTATCATATAAAGAAAAAGAGGTTTTTACCCTGTATGGGTTTCCTCAGGAAATATCTGTCACTGTGTTTCTCATATATGTGATTGATGCTGAATGTACCATTGTTTATTTCCCTGCATTATTGTGATCATCATTTAGTGTCTCAACAACGAATTTAAAAGAAGCATAATTGTTTAAGCACGGTAACAACTGATTCACCCCCCCCCCTCTCAGTTGTCCAACAATTGGTATCAGAGCCGACCCCTTTTATCTAAGGGTAGATACTAGAGCTTAAACATGT
>JZKD02S1212437.1:1243621-1262479 GCA_000966675.3 Picea glauca | reverse complement strand
TTGATCCATCTTCATCTATACATTCTCATCAAGGACAATACATATTATATTACATCAATCATCAATCAATCAATCCTTTGACATCAATCAATCACTTGACATCAATCAATCAAACGATTGGCATCAATGTCAACATGATCCAACAAGATACGCCATAAGGGGAGCACTTTGGACTTAATTTGAAAGAATATGTGAAATTGGATCTCGATCATCACCAAAATCATTTGTAATGGTTGTTTGAAAGATTTTTACATCATGCTTGCTTGATTTGATGTTTCACTTAGGGTGTCGAGTACTACCGATCATCCACTTTAAAGTGTGATTACAATTAGTGGACTTTGATTGACTCACTTGACCTCAGTATTCAAATTCCAGGCAGGTCTTTGTTTTGAAAATTCAATGACTTCAAATTTTTACAATTGAACTTGTGAATAACGGATTGTTTCTCTTGATTTACAATTTGGTTCATAACCTTTTATTAATTGACAAAGATGGTAATTTTTAAAAGGAATTCAATACATTTATTCGTTTCAATGACCAATGTACTTCATGAGCATGGTGTGTGTCACACTAGACAACATAAGCATGAAATAAAGAGCATCCACAAACACAATTTGTCCTTAGACCCCCTTATTCTGATTTCAAAATAGGTCTAAGAACATTCTACTACGTTCAACTAAGGCTTCAACTTTCATAAACCATTATAAGAACACCTTGCATCTTATTTCATTTATAATGAAATATTCAATACATTTTCAATATCCAAACCCTTATTTTAATTTAAAAATTCCCTAAGTAACAAATTCAAAGCTCCACCTCTTTTGACAAAATTAGGCTTTCACTTACCCTTCAACTATTTTTCTCATAAAAATGAAAATTTTCCATTCTTTTGGAAATAATCTTAGAGAGGGAGCTCAAATCGCTGGCAAACTGTTGTAGATCAGATCGTCGGTGTAGATGTCAACCTTCTTCGCCTCCTTTCTCTTCAATTCGTACAAAAGGTTGATGCAAAAGAAAATCAAATATATAGTGGACATATATATATGGTGATCATTGCAACATACATAGGTAACAATATGAGCATTGATCCATCAAACAAAGGCACTAGCACTGCTAGCTCGAGCTCTCCTCACCAGTTAAAACCAAATTTTTTCAATACTTTCGTTTCAGGACTTATGCATTGCCATAATTGTAAAAGAAGATTATTGTGATCTAAGACACAAAATATATGGGATGCAGCATGTGATAGTTTTATTTTAGGAAAAAAAAGATCAAAAACTCAGGGAATTGGCAATCATATCTATCTCCAGCATGATCAACTTATTCCAAGTGATCTGCAGTTATTTCTCTTATCGATCAAGATTGATGAAGCTAGTTCCCGCATGTTGACGACCCACTGTCGAGAAGATCTAATTGTCAGCACTGAATTCTTTCAGAAGGAGAGAGGAAGGCACGTGATATATCTCTCCAACTATGCATTGGCATTTAACATTAACTCTCCATAAAAAATAAATTGTCTTTATATTCAGAACTTATATAAATCCTCTTCAAGCAAACAAATCCTCTAAAGAACCATGAAAACATGGTCGAAATGTTCAGAAAACCATCAAAATACAGAGACTATAACTAATCTGCGTGATTACCAATTAGTTTAGAGAGTTTATCAGTGTTCCGAGGCCGTTTATAATAAACCATATGCTACGTTCCTTAAGTGGATTTAATGGGTCTTTAAAAAATTGTTGTCTCAGATCTGTCCTTGAGTGATTTGGGCACGCTTTGATCGATTGCAAAATGGATTGAATCGTTGTGTATGCAAGTTGATTTTCTTGTGTATATTTGAATGTAGATGAGTAGATCGCTTATTGATTCCACTTGAGATATTCTAGATCCAGTTGAAGGGACCTAAAAAAACGATGTTAATTCGAGCGATCGATTGGAATGAAGCTGTCCATATCTGAAGCATGATGGATGCACTAGCCCTGAATCTTGTCTACATCATGCAATTACACAAAACCCTTTGCTTACAAGTGTCCTTAGACCAAAACACGCAGGCCAAATTGCTATTATGATAAAGATTGATGCGACTTGGATTGCCGAGATAGATCGACCAAATCATATCTCTATCTAGTTGGATTGTTTTCATACTAAAAGGAGGCATCCAAGTGACTCCTCATCCATGGAATTCTTTCGAAGTGAAATGGAACATGACTTATGACACTGTTGTAACTGTTACACATAGTCCAAAACCCCTGACTCTTTTTTTTGGTTGTTTGATATAAATTTTACATGTGGGTAAACTTTGTAATCAAATGAAAAGAAACTCTTGCTAAGATGAGCTCATGGATCATTACTATGAACTTGCGTTCAAATTATCTCTTTCATCTTTTTTTATCATTGGCTACACCTCTCAACCTCTCTTCACCATGGATCTGATTTCATGTTAAGAATTGAGCACAAACAAAACGAGAAAATAAATGGGAGAAAAGGCCTTAAGCCATTTTATTACACCTTGTATTGATCCAATGATATGAATTTATAGGACATAGATAGACCATATCTAGATATAGACCTCATTGACAAGTCATCAATGGATCATGACAACACCTCTTGAATAGTTAAGTTTTACAACTCATATCAATGTGGTCTGAAACTTCATGATTGTCTTGGGACTCGGAGTCTAACAAATAATAGTGATGAGAAAGAACTATGGCTAGGTTGAATGATGCCTACCTCTAACATTTCTTGGATCATACGCTCAATCTCACTCTTCTATGCATATGGGTACCTATAAGGCCTAATTTTAGGTGGTACACTTCATGGATGCAAATGAATATCATGGTCATGATCTCGAGCAGGTGGAAGAACCTTAGGCATCTCTCAAAATACCTTGGAATGGTTGTTGATAACTCTTTCGAGATCCACTAGAGTAGAGGATATATATGTTTGAATATGTAGTAAGAAAAATTGTGCAATTACACCACGATGTCTCTTTTTGAGTAATTTTTTCATGGTATTAGAGCGTATCACCTTAGAGGATTTCCCTTGGATACCTCTAAGCTCAATTTCCTTGCCTTGTAAGGAAAATCTCATGAAAAGATATTGAAAATTAAGGGCCATTGTTCACAATGATTGTAACCATTGGATCCCTAATAAAACATCAACACCACCCATTTGGATGGAAATCATGGAACTATCTTATAAATACTCCCCCATATTAAGCTTAATACTATGGAACTTCCCTGAACAATTTATGGTACCTCCATCTGCAATCATTACTTGAAACTCTAGTGCTCGAAATACAAAGCAATTGAGATCTTTTGCTAATTTGTAATTGATGAAGTTATGGGTACTACCATAATCAATCAACATTATTACCTTTTTATTTTTTATGTATCCTTGTTTATTGAGGGTTTGTGCAGTACTGATGTCGACTAATGCATGACAATATATCATTGAAGTAGTCTCTTATAGATCTATATCTTTTGATGGTTCCAATTCTTGATCTTCTTCCTCTTCACAGTCTATGTAGAATAATTTCTTCTCAGTACATTTATTCCCATTACTATACTTGTCGTCATAATTGACACATTGTCCCTTTTCTCTTCTTTCATACATTTGTTGAAGTGTCAACCTTGTCAATAGAATGAGTTTAGAAGAGGGAACATGGTGCTTTCTATAGTTTCTAGTGGCCACCCTTCTAGTAACCAAATTTTTGTTTTCCACTTTCCTTTCCATATTGAAATATTGTTGTAGGGATCTAGGTTCGAAGAGATGAACTTCATGTTGAATGTTCTCCTTTAAAGTTCACATAAAAATATCTAATGAATTATCCCCGGGAATGTTCTTTACCCTAAGACCGAGCTTTTGGAATTGTTGAATGTGCTCTATAATTGGACCTTTTTCCAAAGATTTATCAATTAACTAAAGAATGTATTGATGTTAATATGACCATAATGTGATATCAATTCATCCTAAAAATGGACCAAGAGATAGTATAATTATTTTTTCTTTCACAAAGCTATTGATACCAAACAAATTGATCATTTTCTAAATACAAGGATGCAATAGGTACCTTTTGTAAGCATGGCACTTGGTGTAGATTAAATAATTGTTCCATATAGAATATCCATGTTATAGTATATTTACCATCAAAATTCCTCATATCAATATTCAGAATGAAGTAGTTCCTTGGTGCCACATTGAAACCTCGATGATGTAGATTTTGAAGTGATGAATAGTCATGATTATCGGACTAAATACTTATTTCCTCTACATTTTCATATAATTTTTCAATTCTAACATATTCTTTTCCATATTCTCCTGATTTTCATCCATCTTCTTTTCCACGTTTCCAATCTGGTGAAAATTTTCTTCTTGACTCATGGTTGATATATATAGAGTTTTAGTTGGTAAAATAAATTTTGGAGGAACCTTTGGAGCCATGTGAAAAATCAATAATTCTCATCTTTTTCCTTTTTATCACAAATTTTGAATCATCAAAAATAGATCTTTTAATCAAAAGTTATGCCAATTGTAAGTTATGTACCTTTCAAACCATTAATTTGGAGTATGTCTAAATGGCTCACCCTTTTCTTGATATATCTCTAAAATATTAACCCTTTTGAGTTGAAAATTTATTCCTGTAGAACTATAATATGATTTATTAAACTCCTGAAAATTTCACAATCTTAACCTTCATTGATAAAAATATATAGCACAAATACCAAAATGACTTGTTTAAGACTAATTTCAGGATTAGTAAAAATCCCAACTTCCAGAAGATATATCTCACAAATTATAATGATTCAAATTCTAAAAAAATTCCATGGGAAATTCATTATGTATCCTTAGGATCCTAAAAATGTCAGAGTTTGCAACTTCACCAAAAAAAAATTATAGTGAAAATAAAAACATAGCTCAATTGAGAGTAATTTCAGGACTAGTCGAAAACCCTAACTTCCATAGGAGATATCTCCAAAATTATAATGAACCATATCTTGAAATTTTTACCACCTGTTATTTTCTATCTTTACTCAGTATCCTAAAAATGTCACTATATAAAAATCCCATAATAAACTTTATAAAAAAAACTTAAGATGACTCGTTTAAAATTGATTTTAGGATTAGTCAAAAACCCTATATTCCATAGGTTATATCTCCAAAAGTATAGCGAACCAAAACCTTAAATTTTTACCAAAAGTACTCGAATAAGTCTCCTAAAAATTTCATTGTCTAAAGCATCCCCCCAAAAAACATTTATAGAGAAAATTCAAAAATGACTTGTTTGAAGAAGAAAAACCCTAGGATCAATGTTCTGATACCAAATGTTATGAACCAATGCCTTGAGAATGGTAAAAAGTCAATGAATAATAGTCCACTTTAAGGGGGAAACCTTCTTTCACAATATATTCAATGTACAAGATGAGATGAGATGATCCTAAGACTAGGTCTCATATATATATATATATATATAGGAGACAAATGGTACAATGAAGGGTTCTATCCTACATACAAATATAACAATAGAAATGTAATAATTTAATATCTAGGGATTAATAAGGGGTTTTATACTTAACATGGGGATTTGTCTGGGGAGTAATAAAAGGACATTCGTTTCATAATGTATTTAATAACAAACATTTTTCGGTTGTGTCGACTCATCCACCCAATGTGCATATTGTGGAGAAATCATTTAAGGAGGTTCCAATACTGGAGGTAACATAGGAGATGGTTTCTTATCTCCTTTCATACTACGAATCATGAACTAGAGAAAGTATCATGAGGTGTATCTTGTCTCCAAAGGTTTTTTTATTTTCCAATTTCACAAGCTTGCTTATTATTAGAAAGTTTTTTATGAGGATCTTTGTTTCAATGGAAAAGTGGGAAGAGTGGGTCATTTGTTTACCCTAGGGTTCCCAAAATTTGATCTATCCAATAAGTTTTTACCAAAATTCCTATTTGGGTATGCCTCCCAAACCTGAAGCACACTTTTGGGATTTAATAGTATTTCAAGACATGAGGAATACCTTGGGAAGATATTTAAAAATATATAGATTGGATGAATGTTGTTCTTTTTACATATACAGATATATGTGTGGAGAGTGACATTAGTAAGAGATTATCATATAAAATTATAGTTCAAAGGAAAGACTCCAAATGGAGGCATGAATTAGATTATGAAAGTAAAACAGTATGGTCGTGGATTTATTAACAAGTAGGACATTTGAAGCAATTATGTCCTCAAGCATGAGATTATCCTAAAAGGAAAGAGGACATAAGACAAAACCTCAAGGATGGAAATCATATGAGCAATAGTTGTCAGATGATAAAGAGGAACAAAATGAAAAAAGATAGTAGACTATAGATTCAAAAAAGGGTACTAATGGATTCCCTTAAGTGCGGGTTGAAGAAACAATTCTCTCTATGGTGGATAGAAAAGAACATAAGAATACCTTGAGGGTGGTAGTTGTAAATGAATCCCAATATGGAGGAATGAAGGGACTTCATGAATTAGACAAATCTAATTCCAAAAAGGAGTTGTCATGCCATACAAATCTTGGACATCTGATTTGTCATACGAATATTCACCATGATTTTTGAATTACTATTAGTCACTATGGAACCTTCTCCGAGTGGGTGGAATGAAGTTAAAAAGAAGAAAGGGAAAAATGGTAGGATTGATGACTATTATTCAATGGGAAATAAATGACATGTCCATTACTATGTAATATTAATTTTGTTAGTGTAGTATGCACATGAAAAATGTAATTTCCCTTCAATCTATCAAAATAAGATGACAATTTTTCTTTTGAAAAAAAATCATAAAAGGATGCATGGTATATATGTATATATATGTTTTTATGTGTGTATATATGCATGAATATATGTGTGTGTGTGTGTGTGTGTGTGTGTGTGTGTATTCTGGTGTATGTATGTATGTACACATACATGTCAATTGGGTATAGTTCGAACAATTATGAGGAAAAGTGCTTTCCCTCCCCACTTAGGTTCAAATCCCACTTTTTGACATGTTTGTTCATGGCGAGCCACTTCTTGATGAGCTATATATGTTCTATTCATGAGTAGCGGGAAATTCAATGAGCATACTAAGAGAATTTTAAAGCAAATACCTCTCCCATCAATCCAATTTAGTTCGTATTGTACAAAGAATCCTCCAAGAGGGATGAAGCCTTGATAGGATTTCATTTTCCATGTTCTCCACCATCAAACTCTCTAATTGATCTATGTAATCCAATTTGGTTGTTGGATTGAAATTGGGATGCTATAATATAAATGGGGGGATTTCTTTTCAAATCCACCCATAGGATGTTAAAAGGTTTGATGTAGTCAGTTTTAATTCCTAATATTATGGGAATTATATGGTTGATGTGACCACTTTTTTATGGCGGTGGTATCATCTCATCACTCCTTCATCTTCACTTGTGTGAGGAATTATGAATTGTAGTGAGGCTCAATCACATGAGCTATGTGGGTTTAATATAAGAGATATATGTCTTCCCTTGGAATTTTTAATTTTTTGTTCTTATTCTCCTCTAGAAAAGGGCCTTTGAGATCTTAGTTGAGTGCAGCATTGGGTGAAGAAAAGGGAACACCCTGTGCAACTTTGTAGTTTGGTCGTTCTATCAATGCTTGTTTTTTGCCAGTACCTCTTATATCCTTGGGGTCTTTTTCATTCTTTCTTGCATCTCTATCAGTACTTATGGCTCGAGTAACCATGGCACATTACCATTGTTCACTAGGATGTCGTGTTCTATGTGAGCTAGGTGAATTTAATAAAGGGCTCAAGCATTGTTTTAAAAATGTGGGTGAAGCATAATGTGTCATTATTAATGCAAGGATTAGGTGAGAAAAATGGTAGTATGAGCTTGAGAAAAATATCGAACAAAACAATGTAGCTAGGGACAATTGTGCCATTGAATCTATGAGACATGTTGTGGAATTACGAGACTAGCAAAAGGAATTTCATGGTTTCATGGGTGTGCAATGCAGTGAGAACCTAGAGGTCTTGGTCCAAATCATATTTCGAAAATAGAGCATGGAGTGCATCATGGCCTACCTTAGAATTCCAGATAATGTGATACAATCCCCCTCTATTTCAAACTCTTCTTCCTCATCAAAAATTCCTTGGACTTCCAAGGACCCCCAACTCACCCCCAACCCGGAATTGGTCAAAGGAAACATTATTCAAGCTGTTGCATTCAAGGATTAGAGAAAAATGGCCAAAAAAAAGAAGAAACAAAGAAGTGTTGGTTAGCAGTAGTCCTTAAAGGGTTTAATAATTAGTACTTTCTTATCTTGTTTTTTTCTTGTTTTTTTTTTTATTGTTTATCTACTTTAATAATATTTTCAACAATACTTGTCAAGTTAGAACAATACACCCAAAAAACATGTTTGAAATTTTCATTTTTGGACAATGACTTTTGATAACAAGTGTTGCATGGAAGCCTGGTCCCTGCCAGGTTGGAATGGGAATAAATGCACTGCTATGGTGGGACTGAGCAGAAATAGGTGGAAAGCATATTGAAGTATAGGTGGCATCCATGCAGAGGATGACTTGTGTCATTGTTTCATAGGCTAGCCACAAGACATTGGGCTGGTAGATGAGCCCCAATGTTTTTTTCCTGGGCTGTGTATAGTTCAAACATGGGACTTAGAAAATTTATGTCTCAATGACTTGCAATAAAGGTTCCTGGAAAAAAGGACTAGGAATCATACACATTAAACATTCAAATATAATAAACACAATTTTCTGACATCCAACATAGTTGAAGGAAAACAAAATTAGCATTCCCGAATTAGTTTTCTTTGAAATTTATCAAAAATTAATAATGTCTTGCAATAAAGGTTCCTGGAAATGATCATGAATCACACATTAAACATTCAAATATAATAAACACAATTTTCTGACATCGAGCATAGTTGAAGGAAAAAAAAAATTAGCATTCCCGAATTAGTTTTCTTTGAAATTGATCAAAAATTAATAATGTTTGTTACATATTTCTGGAATCTGTTCCATATTTCTGGAAATTTAAATGCATTTGTCACATAGATTGGGATTGGGGATCCCGTGGACCATAAAATAAATAAGTACAAGAAATAGGACTATAGAAAGAAGAAGTGTGTGACAGTAGAGAGGAAGTCCTGAAAAGAAGAAATTGGAAGTTATGAGTCTTTGGTTAGAGATTTCTATTTAAAGAGGTAGAATAACTGGATTGATAAAGAAAGCAAGATGTGATCAGTATAGAGTTACTATGAAGCTGATGCGTTTTTGTTGCTGTCATCGATGACCACTGGAATCGTGCCAACCAGTTGTTTGCCTTCATCTATGAGCTTGTCCATTCTCCGTTGGAACCATTCTTCAATGTATCTTCTCATGGGGGCCACGTTGATTTCATCCCATATTTCTATGTCGAAAAGCTCGTTTTCTAATTTCCTTGGATTGACATAAATACTATGCAGAGCCTATTCAATTTCTTCATTGTGTGATGAATAGTCCACTAGCTAGTTCTCGACGTCATCTTCACCATATTCAAGGATGTCGTAAAAATTTTCTAAAGACAACCCCTTTAAAATATCAAGTTGTTCATCGAAGGCTTGTTTGGTCAAGGAAAAGGATTTGAGGATTAAGTTTGGGTATTGAACCTCGTTGGTACTTTTGGCTAATTCTATTTGGGTCGGGTTTCTGAATAATTCTTCTTTTTTTGATATGGCTTGTTCACATGATTCGACAATGAGCTGTAGGTTCTTAACTTTCTTTTTCCAACATGCTTTTAATGGTTTGATCCGCTTTGGGGAGGGGAGATCCTCTTGTCTTCTTTTCAGAGATGAGTTGTTGATGGCATGGTTGGAAAAAGGGGTCACCATCTGTTCATAGAAACATACTTTATTTTTTAAATCCATCTGCAAATGCCTGTGCAAATCATTTTCCCTCTTTCGAAAGGAAGCTATATTTTGTGATGTTTCCCAGGCTTTAGTAATTAGCTGTATTATTTTCTTGATGTTCTTATCTACAAAGGATATATAGGATGTGAGGAGGCTGGAGGATCCTTTTAACTTGGCTACAGGGGTAGAAGACACGGTTTTTGCTAAAGGATTGGAAAACGCTGGGGTAGCAATGAAAGCCTCCTCCAATTCCTTGATTCAGTCGTTCAGTCTGGCATTCTCTGCTTCAATTCCTCCAATGGAATCAGCAAGAGAATCAACGGTTGCGTGGTGAAATCAAGAGATTTGGGATGGATGCATTTTCCTACAGTTAATCTCTATACTATATTTTCCTTTCTTATTTGTTACATCTCTCTTTTAAATGATTAAATTTTTAGATTGGCTGTCAAAAACAACGCTCTGGAATACAAAGGATTCATCTTCATCAAAAATGTTGGTATCAGCTATTTCCATTGTGGAACTATGGTGCATGGTGTCTACGAGTGGATCAAATTTGTGCAACAGGGCATCCACAAAATTTTCAAGTTGCATGTGCTCACTTTCAATTTCAGGTTCTTCCGCCTGCCCTACAATGTTTTTTCTCTTCTTTGTCAGGGGAAGCTTGTGAGAACTATCAATTTTTTCATGAGGAGGGTTCTTATCTCCTCCTCTGTTTGAATATTTATGGGTTACTTTCTTACTGGGGTGGGTCACTGAAGCGATACTCCGTGATGTCGTGTTCTTGGGAGTGTTGGCTGGGTATTCAAGACTCTTCTCACCGGATCCTTTTCCCTGTTGTTTGTACAATTCAGTTGCGATTTGCAATGTCTCTATGTCGCAATCGTCAGAAGTAGGAGTGTTGTCATCACTGTATCTGTCTTCGGTCAGGCGTATATGGATAAAAGAGTTGCTAAAGCCAACTGATAGCAAATTTTCTTGAAAAATCCCATTAGGGTCGAACCCTTTTAGCCTTTCAGCATATTTTAGGTTCAAATTCTTGAAATGGCCTGCGAATTCGTCAATATTGTTGATGTTTCTTCACACGAAGTCCCTGACTTTCCAAGGCAGAGGAATGAACTCTTTTTTTCTCTTGTCATGGAAAAAATGCAACCAGTGGTTGTATTGCCTTGCTATTTCTGTAACAAATATTTTGTCCATCATGTGACATGGAAGTAAAGAAGCATTTTCCTTGGAGACAAAGATCATTATTACACTGTAATTTTCCTTTTCTTCAAGTGTCCCCTTCCTATCCAAAAACTTGGTTGCATGGCTAGACATCCGGGGAGCATCCTTTCCTAACAATAAATCTTTGAAAACTGAGACAAAGTCATTAAAAAACTCATAAAAACAATGGGAGGCCTTGTGCCTCCACAAGGCCCGGTACCAGAATGTTGCTGGGTCAAATTCATAGTTTATTTTCTTGGACAGAGACAATTTTGGAAACAGACAACAATGCACTATTGCAAAAATCAAGTAGGATGACATATAAAATTTATTCGATTCTTTGAATCGTGATAGTTGGGAACAAATTTCAATGGAAATTAGCTTCCCCCAATCGAAAATGAATTGTTCCTTGACTGTGAAGTACACAATATAAATAACTATATGGGAAATGCTTGTCGTGGATTCCAGTCTCGTTGTTCTTGTAAACAAACAAGCAATTTCCCAGAATGGATTTCTAAAGGAACTGACCTGCAACTTTGTGGTATCTTCAGGAGCTGTTGTTGGGTCTTCGAGGAACTTGGGTAAGAGGTCCAAATCATGTTTTTCTAGGAACTGCTTGCAGTCTTGTCCTCTGAAGGTCAACGTTGGCTTCGACAATCTTAACATATTGTGGAAGACCTGAGGTGACAAAGAAATAGGAGAATGGTATCACAGTGGAATAATTATTTGGCTTGAAATATATTTTTCGGCGCACCAAGAGACCACCTCCTTACAGTCAAAAACCTCAGGGATGTAGCCTACACGAGTGATTCGAAAGGTCCAAATCACTTCGTTCTGGGCGGAATAGGATGAATAGTAAGAGTATGCCTTGGACCACTAGAAGTTTTGGTCCTCACATCCGAATATATTCACGGTATCTCCATAGAACTATTGTCGAGTTGCTGCCATAAGTTTACGAGAACATTGGTTTTCTCCAAACGATGTTTGAAATGAAGAGTTGGAAGGGATAATATAACCCTGCGCAAATCTTGTTCCAATGCGTGTGAATTGGAGATCTCCTCAACACGTTCACTCATTAATGACAATTTTGACGGTTGTTGCATGATGCGTTGTTAGCGTTAAAGGCTAGCAATTACATACATAGAAGTGTGAACATGGCAGGTACGGAAATGAGAAATTAAGGATTGGAGATTTCATGAACGGGCCAACGTGAAGACCCATGTTTGAGATGAACAATCGGAAGGGGTAATATAAATCTCCATAGATCTTGGTTTAATTCTTATTAATGGGATATCTCCTCGAGCATTTCACTCATTAATGGAAATGTTGACAGTTCTTGCATGGTGAGTTGTTAGCATGAAAGGTTACTAGTTGCATATTAATAAAGAAGTACGAAGGTAGCGGGGATGGAAAAGAGCAATTAAGGAGTGTCTAATTATCGAAAACGGTCGGGCAAGCTTCAAAATAGGGTTACAAGGTACAACCATTAGAGGTGAGGGCCCGAGGGTCAAATTGTATGTCTCAGAAACTTTTGAGTGCAAAACGCATAACACAGAAGAGGGCATGATGGGATAGTCCAGAGGGAAATTTGTATATCGCAGAAGTCCAGGTAATGTTTGCAGGAAACAGAACAATGGAAGTGCAAACGTGAGCCCGCCTATTCGGGAACATGCAATCGAAAAAGTGGCTCAAGTATGGGATAAGGAAATGGCTGGGCGGATTTGTTTTCGATAATATATTGAAACTTGTAATATATATCCCATTATGTGGAAAGATCTTTTCTACATGTCTCTGGGCAGAAAAGAGAAAATAAATTCATTTAAATTCGAGGAGTCGAGCTTCACTTAAATTCCACTGTCTCGTCGAGCCTTTTTCTTTTTAATGAAGGTTTGTATGATTGTTGCATGATGAACTGTTAGCATTAAACCTTGGTCATTGCATACTTTGAAAGTAGTGTGAAGGTGGTGGGCACAGTAAACAGTGACTAAGAATTGGAGATTTCATGAACCCAACAAATCGAGGATCCGTGAAAGGTATTCCATGAAATGGGCAAGTATGGAAAGTGGTCAGACAAGCTTTAGAATTAGGGTGACAATGGTTCCCCAGGAGATGTGACTTCCCAAGGGTTAAATTGTATGTCTTGGAACTTGAGTGAAAAATGTGTACCATAGAAGAGGGGATGATATGGGAGTCCGACGGTCAATTTGTATATGGTAGAAGTGTGGGAGATCTCCTCGATCCTTTCGCTCATTAATTACATGTTTAAGGTTCATGCATGATGAAGTGTTAGCATTAAATCTTGCCAATTGCATATCCAGAGAGAAGTAGGAAGGGGGCAGGGACAAGGAACAACAATTAAGGAATGGCTAATTATCGAAAGCAGTTGGTGACGCTTCGAAATAGGGCTACAAGATACAACTAACAGAGGTGAGGGGCACGAGGGTCAAATTGTATCTCTCGAGAGTGTTGACCGCCAAACATGTAACATGGAAGAGGGCATGATGGTGCATTCCTGCGAAGAAATTGTATATCGTGGAACTCCGAGTACTGTTTTCTAGTCGCGGAACATTGGAAACACAATCCTGAGCCCGCCAATCCGAGAACCAGTAATCTAAAAAGAGTCTAAGTATGGAACATGGAAACGATAGTTCAGACTCTATACATAGTAAATGTACCACATCATGGAGATACAACCAAATTGTGGCTAAGTATTGAAAGGAAAGATGGATGGTCGGGCTCGTGACAGGGCATTCCAGTGGACAAATTTTATATCGTGGAACTCTGGGCACTATTTTCAAGTCACGGAAGATTCAAAACAAAATTTTGAGCCCGTCAATCCGGGAACCCGCAATCGAAAAATTGTCTAAGTATGGAATAGGGAAACGGTGGCCCTAACTTGTTTTCGCTAATATATTAAAAGTTGTAATAGCTTTCCCATTACTTGTCAAGATCTTCTCACATGTTTTTGGACAAGTTCTGTAGGGATAGTTAGTCCTCAAGGATTTTTCTTATTAATGATGATCTTTACAATTGTTGCATGATGGTGTCTTAGCATTAAACCTTTGTTGTTGCATATTTGGAAAGAAGTACGAGGATGGTTGACACATGAAACAATGACTAGGAATTGTAGATTTCATGAGCCCACCAACCCGAGGATTCAAAATAGGGTTACAAGGTCTCCCCAGAAGATGTGAGGCCTCGACAGTCAAAGTGTATTGCTCGAAACATTTGAATGCATAATGTGTAACATGAAAGAAGGGACGATGTCGAAGTTTGGCAGTCAATTTGTATATGGTGGAGGTCCAGGTGCTATTTGTAGGTCAGAGAACAATGAAAGTGAATTTAGAGGACGAAATAATTAATGTGCATTGGGAAGGGAATGATTGTGGCGGGGATGGAAGAGAGCCATAAAAGGTTTGAAATTTTTTATGAATTCGGGTAAAGTGAAGCTTGGGAGTTGGAGGAGCCTGGGGTGGAAATATAGATCAGGGAATTTTTTGGGTGCAAGAAGTATATCACGGAATAGGTGGAAAAATTTGCCTAAGTATAGAAAGGAACGATGGTCGTTCTGAGTACTGTAAATGGCAGTTTAATGTGTATTAATAGGAGATGTCCTCGAGGTTTTTTTTCTTGTTAATGTCAATTGTTTCGTACCAGTGTGTTCAGTTGTCACTAGTAAGACCATAATTAATGTGCATTGGGAAGGGCACGAAGTTAGTGAGGATGGAAGGCAATGACAGATGCTTTGAAACAGTTGTAAACCCTAGTAGAGTGAAGCTTCTGAGTTCTAGGAGTTTGTGGTGGAATTGTATATCACGAAAGTTTTCAGTGCAAGATGTATATCACAGAACAAGAAGCAACAGAGTTCGAAAGCACCAACCCAACAACCGCGTCCATAAAATTGGCTAAGTATGGAAAGGAACAACGGTCGGTTGGATTCATCATGTGAGGATATAGATGGAGATGATGATATGTCATCCCACCAACCCTGGAACCAGCGATCACAAAAAGGCAACTAAGTATATAACCAGAAAGCGATAATAGACGGGCATAAGAAAAGGGAGAAAGGGCTAAGTATCTCAAAAAACAACATCTACTGTTCGTTTATTAATGCCAATATTTTCAAACCCCTGGTGATTTCTCACTAGTAAAATCATAAATTGCAGATCACAGAATTTTTTTGGGTGCAAGATGTATATGACGGAACAGGGGACATAAGTGTTGGATACCACAAACCCGGGACTCGGTGGTCAGATAATTGGCTAAGTATTGAAAGGGACCATGATCAGTCGAGCTCATGATGTGAATATATAGATAAAGGTGAGAATCTGCCAATCTGTGAATCCGGGAGGTTGTGATCATAGAAATGTGACTAAATATAGAACCACAAAGGGATAGTAGAGTGGGAGAAAACATGTAAAATTTAAAGAGAAAGTGTTTATATTTATTCCAATAGTATTCATATTAATATATATTAATAGATTATTTCTGTTCCAAATGTAAAGCATCTTCCAATTTGCAGGATGTTGTTTGGTTCACAAATTTCGTTGAAACCCATAAGCAATAGAAAGAAAGAAAAAGAAAAAAGAAAAATATATATATATATATATATATGTGTGTGTGTGTGTGTGTGTGTGTGTGTGTGTGTGTGTGTGTATCTATGAATGTATATGTATATGACAAAATTTTTTTATGTGCACGGATATTATAAAATAGAAGAAGGTGAAATATATGCAAAATATTGAACAGGAGCATGATGTAAACACCTAAGTTGCCTTGTTGAAATAGAGTCATTAATTCGTTCTATTTACGGGACCCCGAAGAATGAAAGTAGGACGGGTCCTCCCATTTATTTCTTTAAGTATAGGGTGGGTGCCACATAAGTATGGCCTATAAAAAATTATTCTTCCATGTAAAATGTAAGGAGTGAACAGAGTAGCCTTTATTTAAATCAAAGTGGTGGGCAACTGAAAGAAAATCTTGTCGTCCATGTCTAATGACACACACAAAAAGAGTAAAAAATAAGATAAAAAACAATACCAGACATTGGAAAACACCATACAAAAACCTCAAATATTCTATATTCAGATAAACTAGACTACAAAATATAGCTGAGATTATTTTTCATACTGACTGCGATTGGGCCTGCCGCCGACAAAAAAAAGAAAATATGTACAATAATGAAGCCTGTGGAAAATATTTTATAGATTTAAACTCGATCATCAAATGCTTGATTCATAAAAAACAATGAGTTGAATATCAATTTTGGGTCTTGGACTTCATTGGTGCTGCTAGCTAGATCTATCCCATCTTTTTGAATAACTTATATCTTCTAGATATGGCCTACCTGCATTGGCTAGTTATTCAACATTCCATACTTTGCTAAGTGCTAATTTCCCTCTATCGTTGAAAACTTGGGGTTTAAGGTGCCTTCCTTGTAATGTTCTTGGTCATTGACATCTAAGACAACTTAGAGATGTGATTCAGGCCCAATTCAAAGACGAGGGAGTGGTTTTATGTGACGTCAGATTTGGGGAAAAAAATTCCTATTAGCCAACAAAAGCTAATACAAAACAAAATTCAAGTATGTTGTGATTGTTATTCTCCCTGTATTCGATCATCTATTTGGTTGAAAATCCTTCCTGAAGATTTATATGTTGAATTTCTTTGTTTTATTATTTTAAATTAGAAGGGACGTCCAAGTCAGCTGCAAAATGTTCCTTTGTTGAAGTACATAGCTTCTTCCAGCAACACAGATATGACAAGTGTATCAAATGTTGCAGATCACATCATAATATATCTTTCATCGTAGGGGTGGCAGACATCGCGGCCCACAAAATGGTCAGGAATATTCATAAGTGACACCAAATATTACTCCATGCCCGAATACACTCAGAAGGAAATTATAAAATTGGATACTCAAGAATGTGAGTAACTGTATGCGCATTTGAATCAACATTCTAAAATTACAAAATGTTTTATGCCAAAGTTGTAACAGACTTGACAGATAACCAATTCCTATGTCAAAGAGTGTTGAGTGACCCCTGGATGTATTAACAAGATCAACATGCAATCAACTTTCGATCACTACTGATACTAATGTCAAGTGTAATAAGTCATGATCCCAGACTCTGGGTAGTTTCACCTTTAGGCATCCACACTAGTGGTGACCCCAAGATCCAGATAGCTTTGGTTTCGGACATTGACACTAGCAGTGGCAATGGGAACAATGCTATTGATTGTAGTGCGACAATGTGGTGAACAAGAAGGGTTGTCATTGTCAAAGCACTTAGACTGCAGGATTGTCAGACCTGCAAATAATATCGACTTTAGTGTTGCTTTGTCACGACAACTACAATGTTGCTCTGAGTCCAAAAATCTTTGGACGTTGGGTGTCATGTGCGATATTGATCTTGACATTAGGTACATGTCAGAAATCTATTATCTGACATTGCAATGTTAATGCAATTTCCATAGTGGACGATGGCTCGATTGCATTGGCACAAGAAATATTAATTGTGTGATTAATTAACATCCTTGGAGGACGTGAATCCCAAACAATGCCTAAAATTTTTCAAACAACCATGTGTTCAAAAAATACATTGTTCTATATTTTAAGAAATAAGAAATTGTATTGTTTGAGCAAATTTTTTTTTTTTTTCAAATATCGGATGCACTGCAACAAAATAAATGCATTTTCCTTATTCAAAGCAAGGGAAACAACAGGAAGATTGATATTATGTGGAAACAACTCTGGAATACACCACTACATTAAGGTATCTTCTAAAGAATGAAATAAAATGATTACATGAAGGTGGTAGTAAAAGGTGATTTTCAGAAACCAAATCATTACCTGAACATGTTGGAAGATTGGTTGTTGTCATTGATGTCAACCCTAGTCATGGGTTTTGGACCGCAATATTGATGAAGGTATTTAGACATGAAGGAAAATGCACATGTAGATACAACACCCATGGATGGATAGTATACATCATGTTGTTTCTGGTGGTATGTGGCACATCACGTGGATCCTCATGGTTGAGGAGAAATGAATTTTTTAAGATGACAAAGTGAATTGAAGAAGGAAGTACATGTAGACCCTGAAGATAATTAAAGAAAATAATTACAAAATAAAAAAGTGTCAGGTCGGCCCTAATGTTAAAAGGAAGTGACATAAATGGTATAAATAAACATCATTATACAGTCATTTGATATAAGTTGAATTTCAGAGGAAAGAAGAAGTAAAGAAGGTCGGACTTCAAGGGAGGATGAAGTCTTTTGGTGATATGTTCTAAGGTATGTTATTTTTAGGTCATCTCACCATTTTTGCTATAAAACATTTTCTAGAATGATTCAGATGGTGAAATCTCTATGGTATTGAGAATACATATCAAGGTACCTCTGGGAAAAATTTCAGCTCTTTATTTGCTATAATTATGGAGATACACTCTGTGGAAGATAGGGTTTGTGACCAGTCCTGAAGCTAGTCAATAAACATGTTTTCCAAGTAAAACAGTCATACCTTCTTCATCGAGAATCCAAAATAAGTGGGACAAATTTCATTGGAAAGAGTACGGACTGTAGTTTCTTGTGTGCGATTTTCATAATCGTATGTTAAATATTGAGCGTGGGGCATGTTGTACAAGTTTGGTCTCCTGAATAGACCAGAATTGAATAAAGTCTACCATTCTTTCTATAACTTCTTTTTGGGGAGGATTCAAGGAGTGAAACTTGGAGGAGTTTCAGAGAATA
>JZKD02S1212437.1:1196671-1208453 GCA_000966675.3 Picea glauca | reverse complement strand
TTTTTAATAAAGATGAAATGAAGAAATTTTGTAATTTTTTAGACAATTTTTATTAAAATTTGATTATATATTTTTGATTAATTATAAATATGTATTATTAAAATTATATTTTTATTATATAAATGAATTCAACTTTGTCAAAATTTGTTATTATATTAAAATTATACAATTTTAATAATTAATATGAAAGGTTTCATTTTTTAAAAATTAATTTTAATAAAAATGAATACAAATGATTAAAAAAATATAAAAAAAAAAATGGATGAAAACCGTGAACTTGTCATCATAACCATCACTCGCAACATACATGGGAGACCACATGGAAGACGTGGCTTATTAAATGTGTAGGTTTTATGTTCATATATTTTCTTGTGTTAAAGAACTTGATTTGTAAATGATTAAAGATACCTAATAAATGTGTAGGTTATGTTTATAAACATATTTTCTTTTATTAAAACGATTTTTGTTTTGTTTTTGTTTTTTAAGATTGTGAAAAATTAAGTTGTATATTAAAATAAAATTCAATAAATACATTTAGCTTGTAATATAATATATTTGGTCTTAGTTTGTTTATATGAGCTTAAGTTGTAATAATTTTTGGTATTTGGTTTTATGTATGGGTTAAGATATGGTGTTATTAGTATGCATGTAGATGATTTCATTAGAGGTATTTTTAATGATGAAAACCACTTTTTGGTCGTGAAGTAAGACTTTAAATTGCTTATGCTTGATTAAGAGCTAGTTTTCCTAGGATATAAGGAAATAGGGTAATTATCCAAGACCCAAAGCTATCTAGTAGGAAGGGAAGTATATCCAATTACAAACCAGCAATGGGTTATTAAAGGTGGCTAGGTTTTGTTTGTACACAATGATGTCACTTCAGAGACATTTTCCCATTTTGGAAAAAAAATAATATGTGGTCGTGTCACATGTCTTTGATAGTTGGTGTTATTATTATCCTCATGAAAGCCCAACTTTTCTAATTTATTGTTCATCTCTAGCGATTGGTGTTATTATTCTTCTTAAAGCTCAACTTTTAAAAAAGTGATGTCTCTGAGTGTTATTAAATCAATAGTATATATTCATTTTAATTCTGGATTTATAAAGCATCTAAAGAATCAAATCCCTTAAGGTGCCAAGCTTTTTAAGAGTGAAAAACTTGAGGAAAGATTTGCACCTCAAGAGATTTTATTGTTCTCATCTCCTATAGATCTAGGTTTAAAATAGATCCATACTAGTTATAAAAAAGCTAGAAACATAAAATTTGTATAATATTAAATTGAGAAGGCTCATTGTGCAATGTGTACCAAATAGAGTGTGTAGATCAATGAAAAGGATGTTTGAAACACCCCATAACACCCATAAAAATCTTCATAGAGAGATAATATGATCAACGACCACATTCCCACCCCCACACCACTTAGTCTATTGTTTTCTAAATAGAACACAAAATCCTCCATATCTCCCAAATTCTGCAATTAGTCTACAATTTGAGCCAATCAAATGCTAAACACACCAATAAATTCCAAGTATTCATCGAGTTTTAAATGCAAGTCCGTTCTCTAAACCTTAGAGAGACCTTAATCAAAATTTATCTGAATTCATAGTCAAAATCTTTTGAAATATATCAAAATATATAGACAAAAGCCTTCATGACTACGTGGCTTCTTTGAAATTTTATCTCAGATCTCATCACATTTTAACATTTCTTTTGGATTCACATTTTTTTTCACATTAGATTTGTAGTGTGAGTAGACAACAATGATAATATATCTTTTAAATGTTTAGAGTAGTACAAGACAACAAAATAATATAGCTTTGTTTGGTACTTGGTTGGACTACCTAATTCCATCAACAACTTTTGAGATTTGCATATTTGAAGGGGCCATCGTTAAGCTTATTATAGGTTCTAAAGTTATTGGATGATGCAACAACAAAGTCAACCATTGATTTTGATGTTGCCCCATTAAATCAACTTTTGAGATTTGCATATTTGAAGGGGCCATCCTTAAGCTTATTATAGGTTCTAAAGTTATTGGATGATGCAACAACAAAGTCAACCATTGATTTTGATGTTGCCCCATTAGATTTATAGTACTTGCAATATGGTTAAGTTCAAAGGTYTGAAGGTACTTGGTTTGATCRGAATAAATGACTAGAGGAAACATTAAATGTTGCATCCATATCAAAGTGGATAACATTTGAGATTTAGAAACATTCATTGAAGTGATAAAACAATGTTTCCACTTACAAAAGAGCAGAGTCTTAGCAATGGAGATCTCATGGATTCTAAGATGCCAATAAAGTCAGTGATCAATGTTGTAACTTCCTCGGTTTTAATCCCCATAAATTGTGATGTAAATGTACAAATATTAATTAGGCTAGTGAGCTAGTATGGTTTGGGTCAGAGAGCCCGTACTGATTAATATGGCTGAGGGTCGAGTTATGCAAATTGTATATCGAAATTATTGATTAAAAAATAAAATGTTGGTTGTGATGCAAGAGGGACAGTAACGATGGGGGGCTATGATTCCACAAGAGAGGGGGCTTAAGGGGGGTCCAAGGGGTTCCACTTGCCTAATAATCCAAGACATTTTGTTATTAACGTTTCCCTCCTTTGAATTGTCAAAACAACTATTGAATATATGTAAGAGTGTGTTGGTTTAATATCTGCATTATACTTTTAACATGATTGACCTAGTTTCAAGTCTATTGGGGTTCCAACAAAGCCTCTAAAACTATCGGCCCTTCTGGTAAACCAGAAGACAACGCAACACACAGAGTGCACTGCACAATCTCACCCGAGATAGTCTTAATGGGTGACTGCAATACTCAGGTGTTTACAGTCCAGGATTGAGTGGAGATCTGAGAAGTGTGCGTTGAGAGTTCTATTTAACTTATTAAAGCAATATTCTATCATTCCCTATTATGCATGTAATATAATCAACTCATTAGCGCATTCATTCATCATGCTAACATCTACTCATAGACAGTATAAGAGACACAAGAATTCATCACATAACATAGGTTTTACTGTGGTTCACCCCCTCCTGGGCTACGTCCACAAAGATCTGGCTCTCAGCTCTTCTATTATGGCAGTTCCAAAACTACATCGATGTGCGCTTTACAACTCATCCTCAGTCAGGTCGAGATCTATTGCGAGGCGGACTAGATCACACCATGATCCTCAGCCTGTGATCTAAGCCTCGAGATCTACCCTCCTGACCCTTCTACAACTCAACAACTTACAAAATTAGGTCGCATCACATAGTATTACAAACTAGTTATCAAAATAGGACTCCTTCCTCCCGTCGTCTCTTCAGATTCTCTAAACCCATCTCCTTATTACTCTGCCCCCTATATTCTTTCATAATGGGCCACACCTCTGCCGCTAGACCTCCTAGGAATATATATATATACGTTTCTGGCTCATCAACTATTACAATGTGTTACAAAAACCCTAACCCTAACGTCGTTAAGTCTTCCATGCATGTGTGCATGTTGCTCTTCCTTCCAGCTGTTGCTTTCCTCGTGCATGCCTTTCTTCCCAAAATAGCCTTTCTTTCTGACTTGGCCTGCTTCCAATAGGCCCCCAAAACTAACATGTGGTTTGTCCTGAGCCACCTAACCCCTGTGTGCTTCATTGATCTCCCTTGTGATTGCCTGGAACTTCACCATGAACTCTGTTGCTTGTGTTTGGGCCTGTGCAGTATTTTCCTTGAGTGCATCCAATATCTGCACTACAATCCCATCGCTGACCATCCTTGCACACTCTGTCTGGGTTTGTGCCATGTATGTTTTGGCTTCCTTTACCTGTGCAATCAACTCTGTTGCTCAGTCCTAGAGAGGTTCCATCTAATCCTGGCACTCCTTTTTCTGCATCTACGCAGTTAGGAGTTATGCATGTAGTTTCTTCATGTCTTGCACCCCTTTGACACACTTTGTGATCGACATTGTCTTATGCCTCTACTTGAGGTCCTAGATAGATGCCGCTTATCCTTTCTCCTTCCTGGTCCCATTGTTGGACCTGTTGATCCTCTTCCAACTTCGTTGAGAGTTGTGCTACTTTCTCGAACAAGTCGTCCGCCATGTGGACTTGTCGTTCTATATCTTGTATTTGCTATGTTCCCTCATGTTTCCTTTGCTCCCTCACCTCCGGTGGAGTGGTAGGTGTGCGCTGCTCCCAAAGATTCTCGATCTCTTGTTGGTATTGATCGATTGTCTGCACAATCTGATCAATGTTCTATGTCATCATGAGTTCGGTCGTCTACGTGTTCTTTGGAATCTTCTCATAGGCTACATCCACTTTTTGTTCCAGTCCCTTTATGCGTTCCTTCTCTTCTTTGGTCTCGATCTTATCCTACTGGAATACTGATTCCAACTCATCCCAATTATCCTTTACCTCCTACAATTCTATTGTATCTGTGTGTGCACGAGACTATACCTCATGTGTAACGCTGACTTGCAGTTTATATAGTGCCTTGGTTGGTATCCACGACAATACCAACAGTAGTTCAACAAAATCCTTTAGAGGTGTCTGCCCCACGATTTCGTCCATGCATGACATGTTGGGTGTGACATGAAATGTTGAGCTCGACAACATTATTGTCTGGATTGTATCCTGCTCGCTTGCTCTAGGTTCTCCTTCTATCTGTGATGTTGATGGGCCCATTTCTACGTTGTTGTCCACCGCCTGCACTTCCCCCATCTGCCTAAGGAGTTGTTGCATGTATGCCAGCTCTTCTTCAATTATGTCCCTTTGGCACGCAACATTCTCAAAAACCTCAGTTGTGCGATCTTGGACCATTTTTTCCACCATCTCTGCATCGTCCTCCGTGATTGTGTATTCTATAGGTGTTTTATGTGCCTTTGTCTTTTTTCATGCGCCCCTCATCTGGGTGGGTGACCACTTAGTCTGGATTGGCTCTTGTGGCGTAGCACTTGATGTAGTCCCATGTGTTGCCTCGGCTTGTTTCTACTGTACTTGGGGCGCCTGTGTGTTGTTCTTCTTTCTCGTATGGACTCTTGTCTTGGATGTCCCCCCTTTCTTCTATGCTGGCTTGTTCTAACCTGTCCTTGGTTTATTGGGCACTGTTACTTCCTGGGGTTGTGTCTGTTCCTTCCCTACCTCCTCAGCATGTGTATGTTCCTGTCTCACCTCCTCCTCCTTTGCTTCTGCGGGTATTTTTCGAGTGAGGACTAGAATCCTCCATTCATCTTCCCAATATTTAATGGTCATTTGTGTGTCCCCCTTCGTGATGCAGTAATGCAGTTGTATTCATTGCTTGTCGGGGTCCTTCCATGCCTGGATCCACATCGCATGTCTAGTGGCTTTGAAATTGGCTATGCCCTGATAGTGTGCAACAACTTCTGGTGTTATCCTTCAAGTGTTGGTAATGGTGTCCTATTGTCACGAAGATATCATTCGAATACAACTGCATTTGCTTTCCTATTCTTGGCATTCAAAGTAGCTCCAAGCAATAAGTATCGCTCTCTATGGCAGGGTTTGGGTCTAGTGGCAAAAAATGCATAGTTCGGCTCCTTCCATCCCATAATTGATCCAGATTATATAAGCAGAACAAATTGAATACAGACTATTAACAGAATATTAACCCAAAATAACAGAGATATAGTAAAACTAGTTTTCTATTCAATAATGAAATAAGTTGAAACTGTAAAATGTAGCGGAAACAAGCTTGTTGGAATGGTGGCAGCTTATCTCTGAGAAGAGATGTGACGACTGTGATCATTCTCAAGAAGATGATTACAATGAGGCTCTGAAGGTCTTTTATAATAAACAGGAATTCCAAAAACCCTAGACATCCAAAAACCTAACCCTAGGAGATAAAGCGCCAAAAGTCATGTGGGCCCTGTTTGGGTAAGTTAGTACATTAATTTCTTGGGGTTGTAACTTTTGCATACGATCTCCATTTTAGGCGTATGATAGCCCGTTGGAAAGGTATTTTCAAGGAGATTCATTTTGGGGCTTCAATAATTTCATAGGGAATCATTGAGAAGCTCGATCCCAAAAAACGTAGGCCCTCAAAATGGCCCCTGAAGTGAAAACTGCTAAAACTAGTAAATTGCCAAAATTGCCAGAAAACTATTTTGAGCTAGTTGGAAAAGGTGCTTGGCCATAGATATCCATATGGATAAATCCTCCCTCCTTAGGAAACAATGGTATCCATTGCATTGAGTTCCCCCATCAGATGAGGAAATTTCTGTTGAATTTGGCCCTGGGTGAGCCTCTTGCCTTGGTGCAGGAGCTTCTCTACTTTGATGACTCGATAAAGCAAGATCCTTTGCTGTCGAGTTCCCTTGATTTGTGTGTCCATAATATTATCATTGGATGTCTGTTGGATGTAGTCGGGGTTGATCTCTATTGGTGTCAGTTGTTCTACTACGTCTGAGGTGTCCAATAATGGTGGGAAATAAGGGCAAAGGAGATCCATGTTGAACACTGGGTGCAGGCCAAGGAAAGGAGGAATGTTGAGCTCAAAAGAATTATCCCCCATGGCCTTGGTGATGGTGTACATCCCATAACAAAGTCGGTGAAGCTTCTGATGGGGTCCTATAAGGCATTATTTCTGCAAGTGCAACCAAACTTTGTCTTCCACCTTAAACTTATGTGGCAGCCGATGTTGATCATGTCGTTGTTTGTACTTGTCATTGGACTTCTGTAGGATATCCTGAACCTATTGGCAGATGTGTTGGATCCGCTCAATGAACCGGGTGGCTTTGCCAGCTTCAATTGGAACAGGAGATGATTCGGTCGAGGTGACCGCAAGGGGAAGTGCAACATCTATGGGACCCAATGGTTGGAATCCCAACCCCACCTGAAAGGGGTTGTGGCCAGTTGAGCTATGCATGGCTCGATTGTAGCTATGTTGGACATAGGGAAGACTCGCATCCCATGTGATAGGGTGCTTTGAATTATACATGCGAAGGATATGCATGACCATTCGATTTACGACCTCAGTTTGGCCATTTGTCTGGGGGTGGAAGGTTGTGGATTTGGTTAGCTTGATGTCCAGCAGTGACCAGAGGCTTGACCAGAATGTTCTAAGAAATCGACTATCCCTATCTGAGACAATGGTTTTTGGGAGTCCAAAATGTACCTAGACCCGTTCAAAGAAGATCTTGGCAGTGGCCTCTGCTATGATGCTCTTCTTGCAGGCAACAAGAATCGTCATCTTTGAAAAGCGGTCAACAACCACAAAAACACAGTCATTTCCCCGCTCGATGGACGAGAGGCCCGACATGTAGTCCATTGAGATGGATTCCCATGCTCTGTCAAGAGTAGGAAGATGGGTGTACAAGCCCTGTTTCTTAGTGGTTTGTTTGGCAATAGCGCAGGCAGTGCAGGACCTGCTATACTTGCTAACCTCTTGTCATAGTTTCATCTAGTAGAAATGTTTCTGTAGCATCGCCACTATATTTTTGACGTCGAAGTGTCCTGCCACCCAACTGTAGTGGGCTTCCCAGATCAGCTTCGCTCACTCGCTTGATGGAACACACATATGGCCCAGATGACATAGTAACCCATCCTAAAGATAGAAATTATCGACAACTATGTTTGCACCCAACATTTGGTCGGTGGTGGCAAAGTCTGGGTCTGTCTCATAGAGTTGGGGCTATATAGAGGTCTCATGTCTGCAAGAGTCTAGCATCGTGGTGAGTGTCGGAACTGGTGGTTTGCTGAGGCAATCAGCGACGCGATTGGTGCTTCCTATTTTATACTTGATGTTGAAGTGGAATTGCTGCAAGTATGTGGACCACTTTTGATGGCGGTCATTCTGTAATTTTTCTTATGTTTGCATAAACTGCAGTGGCTTATGATCAGTTTGGATGACTATCTCCTTCCCAAAAATGTAATGTCTCCACTAGCGGCAGGCTTGCACAGTGGAGTACATTTCTTTGTCGTAAGTAGGTTACTTACAGACATAATCAAATAGTGTCTCACTATGATAGGCCATGGGGTGGTCGTGCTGAGTGAGAACAATGCCCACTGCATAGTCTGAAGCATCTGTCTCGATCTCAAAGGGATGTTGCAGGTCTGGTACTGAAAGTACTGGGGATGAGCACAAGCATTGCTTCAAATCATCGAACACTTGTTGTTGGGACCGGCCCCACGCAAAATTTTCCTTACCACCACCCCTGGTGATTTGGCTGAGGGCCCATGCAATATGGGAGACTCCCAACACAAACCTACGGTAGAAATTGGTAAGGCCCAAGAAGCTCTGAAGCTCACTGACTTTGGTTGGGGCTGGCCAGTCACGAATGAATTGGATCTTGGTTGGATCTACATGTACACCATGTTGATCAATGATGTAGCCCAGGTAATGGACGATGTTCATGCCGAAGGATCATTTTTTCAAGTTGGCATATAACTTGTGCTGCCGCAGGGTGTGCAGAACCTATTGAATATGTTGCAAGTGTTCGACCCAAGTCTTGTTGTAAATGAGAATCTCATCCAAATACACCACTACAAAATTATTTGTGAATGGTCGCAGGATATCATCCATCATTCTCATGAAAGTGGTCGGAGCATTTGGCAAACCAAAGGGCATGACCAACCATTCAAAAAGGCCTTCCTTTGACTTGAAGGCGGTCTTCAATACATCTGTCTTTTCTATCGGGACCTTGTGGTAGCCAGACTTTAGATCAATCTTACTGAAGTATTTATTCCCCATGAGTTGATCAAGGAGGTCGTCGATTCAAGGAGTCGGGTACCGGTTTCTGACTGTGATTTTATTCAGAGCCCGGTAATCAATGCAGAGTTGCTAAGTTCCATCTTTCTTCTGTACCAGCACGATTGGGCTCCCTCAAGGTGATGAGATGGGACGGATGTGCCCCTTGTGGATAAGTTCTTGGATTTGTCGCTTGATCTCCTCATTCTCTAACAGAGAGCGACAATAGAGGGGTTAGATCGATGGGGTGCTTGACCTGGCAGTGCAGAGGTACCCTCGATAGGTGAGGAGAATATATCTGAGTATTCTTCCATGACCTCATCTACTTGCTTTTGCTGTGTGGAGGGGTCGGCCAGAGAGACCCTGGATGTGGCTGTGATCTTTCGCTTATTCTAAGAGTGAATCACGAAGAAGACAAACTTCCCCGTTTAAGAGATGGCCTTCCTGCATTGCTTAGCAAAGATCAAGGAAATAGCACTAGGTGGGACTGCCTCAGGTATCCTGTACAATTTCATGCTCAAAGTAATAATAACACTACAAGGCCTAGACTCATATAAAGCATGACGTTTCCATAAATAAGGTTGGCCCAAAAGAACATCAAAAACTTCGAGAGGAACAATATCACACAATACCTCGTCTTTGAAGGGCTTAATGTCGTATGATAGTTGACATTGTTGGATGACGCAAAGATCGCTTCCTTGGCAGAGCCATCCAATGGTGTAGGGTTGTGGGTGAGGCGTTGTGGGCAGGGCCAGCCGCTTGACAACCTCTACAGAGATGAGGTTCTTCTAGCTACCGCTATCAATAATGAACTGCAATGAGGTGCCTTTTACCCACATTTACGAATGGAAGAGGCACTCTCCTTCTTCTGGCTCATCTAGTTCACCAAGCTGGAGTTTGGTGGTAGAAACGGTGGCACTGGGTTCTGCATGAATGATTTGTCTTCCCCTTTCTGGTTCTAGCTCAAAGTTATAATCCGCATATGATTCAGAGGCTTTCACTTCGACCACCAGCGACTGCTTTGAGCGACAATAAACAGTGTTATGCCAAGGGATCTTGTGGAAGTTGCACCACTTTCCGGTATCTTTCTGTGTCTTTACATTGTCCTTCTTTGCTTGCGACCTGGACTAGTTGTTCTGATACTGTCCATCTTTGCCCTGTCCTTGCAATATAACAGATATAAAAAGTATGCAGAACATAAATAAAATGCTAGATATGGAAGAATAACAGTAATATAACCAGCATAATCTCCACAATAACACATAAATTATATAAGAACAACAACAGAAATAGCACTTTGATTCAGAAAGCAATGTTCACGGGCCTCTACGAGGGGGCAACCTCCAGTCAATCAGTGCTCTGTTACAATAATATACAAGCTAGGGTTTTCATACCCTCGACCCTTATTTATACTAAATATGTCTATCAAGAGAAGCATCTAGAGGAAGATCCGTCTAGAAGCAGAATCTTCTATTAAGTCTTCTTACATCCGCCTTATTCTATTTTATTGAAAGGCCTTATTAATATCGACCTTTATTACATCCGAATATATTGTTCTACCTATGTGTGGGTTAGGACCCTAACATGTCCGCCCCCTTAAAAACAACCTTGTCCTCAATGCTTGAGATGTGGAAATTGTTGCAGAATGGTAGTTGGTTCCCAAGTTGCATCTACTGGAGTCATGTCTTTCCACTGGACTAGCACTTCCTTGATGGTTCTTTGACGCAGGAAACGCTCACGCTGGTCCAAAACTGCTTCTAGTTGTAGCCAAATGGATCCTTCTTCAGCTAACTTGGGAAGGTTGGTTTGAATTTGGCACCTAGTTCCAATCACCTTCTTTAAGCATGAAACATGAAAAACAAGGTGTAGCTTCGACTGACTAGGCAGAGCTAACTGAGCTAACTGATAGGCGACTTGTCCCACATGCTTGAGAAATGTATAAGGACCATAAAATTTGAGCGCTAGCTTCTGACAATGCTCGACCTTGAGGGAAGTTTTCCTGTATGGATGCAGTCGCAGAAACACCTGATCCCCTTCTGTAAATTGACGTTTAGAGCGACCTTGATCTATTTGTTGCTTCATGCGATTATGTGCCATGACCAAGTTCTCTTTAAGCGTACAAAGAATATCCTCTCGAACGATAAGTGTTTGGTCAACCACTTGGACCTTCGAGGTACCCAGTAAGTATGAGAGAACTGAAGGTGGCTTCTATCCATATACCGCTTCAAAAGGAGTCATGCATGTAGTCATATGGTAGGAAGTGTTGTACCACCATTCAGCTAGGGGTAACCACTGAGCCCATTGATGTTGCTTTTCAGAGGCAAAACACCTCAGATATGTTTCCAAACACTTGTTGACAACTTTCGTTTGACCATCAATCTGGGGATGATAAGCTGTGCTGAGATGCAATTGGGTGCCCTGTAGCTTAAACAGTTATTGCCAAAAATTTCTTGTGAAAGTTGGGTCACGATCAGAAACAATAGAGTAAGGCATGCCATGAAGCTTGAAGACTTGGTCCATGAAAATTTGAGCCACTGTGGATGCAGTAAATGGGTGTTGAAGAGCGCGGAAATGAGCATACTTGGAAAGGCGATCCACAACCACCATTATGACTGATTTATTTCCCGATTTCGGTAAGTCGGTAATGAAGTCCATAGAGATGTCCTTCCAAATAGCAGGTGGAATAGGAAGCGGTTGTAGTGTGCTCGGAGATTTGACTGTTTCTCCCTTGTTGCGTTGACACACCTCACATTCAGTGACAAAATTATGGATGTCCTGTTTCATACCATCCCAGAAAAAAGAATGTTTGACCCTGTCATAGGTTTTGGTGAACCTAGAGTGCCCCGCTGTGGGTGTAGCATGAAGCTCAGAAAGTACTGTGGATTTAATCTTTGATTGTTTACTTAAATACAAACGACCTTTATATTGAAGCTCATCCTGGATCCAAGAGTACCCTGGGGGAGATGGAGCATTGGTTTGCAATTGTTGGATCAGATGCGAACTTTTGGGATCTTGTAGCCATTCCTGGTGCACAGCTTGGAGCCAATCTGGTACAATGAAGGAAAGAGAAAAAAGGGATCCTTCTTCTTCAT
>JZKD02S1212437.1:1154629-1196661 GCA_000966675.3 Picea glauca | reverse complement strand
CCACCCAACTCAAGGGTCGAGCCATGAGGACATGGGCCCAAATCTTCTCCTTGAGGCCACTGATAAAACACTCTTGAAAGAAAGCATCAATCGTGCCCTACGTTCAAAAAGCCAGGCGCTCAAAGGCAGCTATGAAGTCTTCTAATGTTCCTGATTGCTTCAAATTTGTCAAACGAACCAAATGGTTGGTGTCTGTGTCAAAGTGTTCCTAAAGCTCAGTCACAAATTGGGTCCAAGCAATATACCCTTGACGAGAAGTCTTTATCCATTGCCACCATTGCCAATGTTCTTGATCTAGATGGAGAACACCATACCGGAGTTTGGCCAAGTCATATGTAATGTCGTATAAAGAGAAATAATGTTCCATTTGGGTTACCCAACCAGTGGGGTCCGAGCCATCAAATTTGGTCACATCCACCCACGGAAGATGTAGGTCACATTGAAAGTGATGGGGCTGAAAGGTATGGGAATGGGAGGAATGTTCATCGTTAGTCTTTGGAGGTGCTTCAGAGAAATGGTCATTTGTAGAGATCTTCAGTTTGGTGCAGAGTGATGCAAAGACAGATTCAAGCTGGGTGGTTAGTTCTTGTTTGACTTCCTCCAATGAGGACTGCATGGTTGTATTTATGGTTGCATTGATGGATGAATTGATGGAGGCAAAAATAGCACTGAGTTGTTTCACTTCTTTTTGGGTCTCGAGGAAACCAGATTGCAAGGTATTGAAGTGAGTTTCCAGGTCTTGGCTATGGGTATGGGCCATGAGGGTGGGTGAACTGAAAAGGGCAGGCGGGGTAAAAAAAATTGTCGAAAAATGATATCTATAAATGTGATAAGGGAGAAGAGATGAATCCAATGGAATAGGTCTCAAATAATGGTGAAAAAATTTCCAGACATTTTTTTTTTTTTTTTTACACCTATGGAGTTATACTTCGGTATAAAGAATACTACAGTGATGAAATCCCCAAATGCTTAACCAGAAAAAAATGTGTATTTACTTGGCAACCCGAACACAGTTGAGTGGCAATAGATCTAGTCTGTTTTAATTTGTTTATGTTTCTGTCCCCCAATGGTTAGGTATTCAAGGGTTCTATAGACAAGGGTTTGTCCTGTGCTATAGCTCTCTGACATACACACGGGGTCCAACAGTAGTACTCAGCCCAATACCTTAGGGCACTAACTAAGGAGGATAGACCGTACCCTTAGCCGTACTACTCGACTACCCAGGTACTAGAGAGTATCTTCCCGAGTGTTGTTCTTAGTGTCACTATAGCAGTTCGACAGCCGATAGGTTTATCTAAAGAGGGCTAGGCCGATCCGTACACAGGTGTTGTCTGATGCGCTACCACTCGAAGGGGTACCAACAGGGGTTACAAGGGTGGCCAATAGATGTGCGCTTAAGAACCACGTGTATTTCTTGCATTTATGAATCCCTCAACCACGGGTTTATGCGCGTAACGACAGATCTTTGTGGCTTAAAGACATTGGAATACGTTTCTACCCTGAAAAAAAAAATTCTGCAATTTATGCCAAGGAAAGTGCTATAATACCACTTGCAATATACCAAATATAAAAAGTATGCAGAACAGAAATAAAATGCTAGATATGGTAGAATAACAGTAATATCACCAACATAATCTCCACAATAACACAGAAATTATATAAGAACAACAACAGAAATAACACTTTGATTCAAAAAGCAATGTTCACGGGCCTCTTCGAGGGGGAAACCTCCAGTTGAGCAGTGATCTGTTACAATAATCTCCAAGCTAGGGTTTTCATACCCTCGACCCTTATTTATACTAAATATGTCTATCAAGAGAAGCATCTAGAGGAAGATCCTTCTAGAAGCGGAAGCTTCTATTAGGTCTTCTTACAAATTCCATTTCAGTTTGGATGCATCTATGAAGAGTACCGTGATACTTGAGCACCAAATGTCGCTCTGAATCTTTGATACCTAGCTTAGTGCTCAAGGTATGGAAGATATTTGTGAAATCTAGCACTGCTTGGTCTCTTTCTTGTTGCAGTGTGGTCCATTTGGTATATAAGTCGTCATAACTTCCGACAGGGTAGTATTGTTCCTTAATAGCATCCCTGAAGGAATCCGAGGTGGCTATGACTGTAAATAATGAGGCTTCCTCTGTTTCCTTTTTCTCATAGAACGTTTCCTACCAATCTTTGACATGGGGGACGGCTTTGAGGAGCGCAAAAGTAATCTTTTCTCTATTCGAGAAGTTATGGAAAGAAAAATACCCTTCTAGCAGATTAAACCACTTGTCTACAACATCTACGTCTATCTGACCTTAAAATATAGGAATATCGAATTTTATTTGTATCTTGAAGGGGGTGGTTCCTACGCTCGAAGAAGATGCATCGCCTGTTGGTAGCCGCCGAAGGATTTGCGCGAAACTATCCATCATCTCGTTCCTTTGTTGCGTGAGGGCTTCCTCAATCAATAGTTTGAAAGGATCTCCTGTCTCGTCATCTCTCTTTTCTCCTTCCATGAGAGGTCGCTTGGGCATGCGAGAGCTTTTTTCCTCAAGAGAAACAAGCTCAAGGCCCAACTCTTTGTACTCTGACCTCGTTGGGGACATGCATTAAGATGACAAGGAGCATACTGCTCTTATACCATTGATCCAGATTATATGATAAGAATGAAATGAATATATATTACTAACAAAATCTTAACACAAAATAACAGAGTTACAGTAAAAATGGTTTTCTATTCAATAATGAAATAAGCTGAAACTGTAAAATGCAGCAAAAACAAGCTAGCTGGAATGGTGGTGGCTTATCTCTGAGAAGAGATGTGACGACTGTGATCATTCGCAAGAAGATGATTACAATGAGGATTTGAAGGAATTTTACAATAAACAGGAATTCCAAAACCCCTAGACATCCAAAAACCTAACCCTAGGAGATGAAACACCAAAAGTCATGTGGACCCTGTTTGGGTATGTTAGTACATTAACTTCCCGGGGTCATAACTTTTGCATACGAACTCCGTTTTAGGCGTATGATAGCCCGTTCGAAAGGTATCATCGAGGAGATTAATTTTGGGGCTTCAATCATGCTATATGCCAACATTGAGAATATCGATCCCAAAAAACCTTCATTTAGTCCCTCAAAATTACCCCAGAAGTGAAAACTGCTAAAAATAGTAAATTGCCAAAATTGCTAGAAAATTGTTTTGAGCCAGTTGGAAAAAGTGGGTGGCCACCAATATCCATATGGATCAATAATGGCTATCAGTATGAGAAGCCATGAATAATGAAATCATATCCCCAGATCTTGCACATCCTTGCAACCATCTAGGAACAAATTCAACAAATAAGGGGCCTAGCTGATTGTGGTGCCCTCGGTACACTATGCTGCAGCTGTGACAACCTCGACCGAGACTTCCTCCTTGAGACATTTTCTGAGTAATTTTCATGCCATAATTTCTGTGGCCATTCTTTTCGCGATGTCACTAATCCACTTGATAATGATTCTGCACAACCCGCTTTCGGTGCCATATTTCTTCTTCATCTCCTCGACCAATGCTTTCTCCTTTGTTTTGTCCTCGAGGAACTGTGCGGGATCCATGCCCCATGATAGCAGCTCTATGATGTGTGCGATTATCTCTACGTCTATTGAGACGAGTTGTTCCAGCCACATATATTCTCCATGTGTGATTTCCATCAACTGCTTGATGTAGTTGTTTGTATACTGGCCTCTACCAAAGTGTGGTAGGTCCAGCAGACCTAGAATCCTGGTTTTGGCCATTCTTGTTGCCCACTAGAGTGGTTGATGGATTGGATCCCCAAAGGGTCCTATACCCTCAGTCTGTAGGTAGACTTGCTTAGAGAATTATGGGAACTTGTCCGTGTTTGTTACATCATGGTCTGAGTATCTCAATTTATCTACATAACCTAAGAAGTTTGCGTTTACACGTACTCGTTCCGGTATGCGCGGTAAAAAAATTGTTGCGGAAGGTTGTCTACGCGGTTACCTAGGTACCATTTTCTTGTCCTTCCACGGTGGTGGATGACTCGAGGTTCCAGCCTCCATTGATCATTCTTCAGAATGTTTCTCTAGTCGGCCAGTGACATCTTCCATTGCTCCCTCTTGTGGTTGTTCCAATATGGTTGCCTATGATTCTTCTTGCACGATCATTTATTATTGGTTTGGAGTCATCTCGTTGACTGTCGGGGCTTCTTAAGGGTTTTTTGGGTTCCCTAGGTTTCCTGCATCATCATTCTGTCAACCCTGCCCCTTGTAACACCTTGTTTCCCCCGGTCTGTAAATATAACTATATTGGCCAGGAACTATGGCAAACTCGAAGGTGTGAATGTTTGATTTGATGGACCTTTTTATAAAAGGTCGATGAATGTAAATTATGTTATGAATATGTGTTGCTTGACTACTGGGAAGGGGATGTGATAAAAGAGACCACGATGGCTAATGAAAAGGTGGTGGAAGGGACCCAGAACGGTTGCGTTAACTTCCACTGAGCGAGTACCTTACTGGTTTATACTTGCTCAAGACCAAAACAACTCTTTGATCCAGGAATGAATTTTTGTCGGGATGGTAGGTGGGGAGGATCCTCAAGAGTTAATGAGGGGATGGGACGGACCGCCCATCCATAAAATCTCTCAGACCTGACCATGAATGGGTAAATTCATGCCACACGCAATCTTGCAGAGGGATGCAAGAAAGGAAGCATGGGGGGGTGGGCAGAGCGAGGCGACAAAAATATCGCAGAACAAAACCTAAGCTCAGGAATCAAAAAGAGTTCTGGACATAGGAGAAGGAGAGTAACCTTCGTCCTCATCTATTTTTCTGTATAGGGAAAAGGAGAGTAACCTTCGTCCCTAACTTCCGTTGAATTGGAAGTAAGAGATTGAATTTCAGAGCATCGTGGTCTAAGGTCGGGGGTGGCCAGTGATAAATCCTTTGGGAGTGACTGAGCCTATGGTAGGGTGGAAACGAGCACCCCTCTCAGCAGTCGCATCATGCCTTGTGGATCTGATAAGTGTTTTATGCCTTATATTTTGAATTGAATATCATGGATACATGCTCATGTTTATACGCCCATAAATGGTTTATGTGTGGAATGATTGCCTAGTGTTTTAGATTGGAAGTAATGCATGCATGTGAATACATATATGCCATAGTTGGTTTCTGTACAAAATGATTAAGTCCGGAGCATGAGTTCGTTCCACTGAGAATTGTCTCGTTGCTTGATTCTCATGATGTTCTAATTTAATCCCTCGAAGGCACATTCCCCAGGGAATTGCATCATATATCAGAGTCGGAGTAAGCTCCTTGGTATGGCTACTACTACGGTAAAACCCACGAGTTTACCTTGCCCCGATGTCATAGCTCCTAACTCGGTGAGTTAGGAAGGCACTTCATTCATCTCAGTAGCCTAGGGACTTTGAAACACACCCGAGACCTTATCTAGAAACCCGACTAAGAGTAGGGATAATTTGCCCAAGAATCATCTGAAGGCTCATGTGACCTAGATCTGTGAACCTTGTGCAAGAAGGAGTTATTTTTCAAAGGTTTCGGAGCCATGGAAGCTCGAAGCTCTGAGAGGTTGAATTTTGTTGCCCAATTTCAGAAAGGATAGCGAGTCAAATTATCGAAAGGAAGTATCCCTTCGTTTGGTAGACGAACGTACGAGATCCTTTCAGAAGTATCCCAAGTCTTTCAGGACCAATGTATCTAGAGGAGGAGCGCAGGCGTTAATGTCTCGACTCCTTCAGTCTTCGCAAGTAGCGATGGAACCGGGACCTTAGATCCCAGGATCCATCAAGAGCTACCTTGATCATCGATCTTAACCCTTCTGTAGGTGGGAGAGTGGACTCGTCAAAGTCCTGAAAGTCTCAAAGTAATCGAAACCGTCCACCGGTAGAGGACACATGGTGAAGGATCTGTGTTTCATTGACTCGCTACTAAAGGAAGTCAAAGGTTATAGTTTTGTGAACTCGCGAGACCCGAACTCATGATTTGATATGAACCATCAGATCACAGGAGAGCCATGACCATTGATCTGGGCGAGGGGATATCGTGAGTTCGGGGATCGGGATTTCGAAAGATAGGCATTGGGTTGTGTTCCAACTTCGCGAAACGCGAAGTCCCGATGAGTTCGGAGAATAAGCCCCAGGTCGTGGTGACCGGTCATATGGGTGGAAGATTAAGGGAGGAGCTAATGGAGATTGGGATTTCAGGGAATGGAGAGTTAGAGCTGGATCACGTTCATTATCCCGATACGTGAAATCATGAGATGATCACAACCATCGATTGAGGGGATAATGCAAGTCTATATATCTGGCCTTGGATAGAAACCAGAGGTTGGGGATTCGGGAAAACATGATTCATGATTGACTCGCATGCATAAGTCTCAAAGTCCTGAAATGCAAAACGTCTTTTTATAGGCATGTGGTCACAACCTATGGTTGCATAGGTGAAGCCCGTGCCTTGTGCATGTTCATGATGGTGGGATTTCAATAGGGCCTGAGGATCAAATAGTGGGATTTCAGCAGGAAATCGAAGAGCTAATATGGCTAAGTGTGGGTGTGTTACACCCCTCTTCTGGCCTATCAATGTCCATGCCCGCAGGTGTTGTTTGTTGGTTTTATTCCTCGATGGGTGTGGGACTTACTGGTGTTGCATACAACGATGGTATTTCATCCACATTAATGACTTCTAGTGGCTGAGGTGGTTGTTGTTGGCTTCCCTACGGTTGCTATTGTGATCTGGTCCTAGCTTGGGGTTGTTTGACAGTCTGGCTCGGTCCTCCTTGTTTAGGTGGTGCCATGGTGCTAAACAATTGTCATTCGTCGAGCTCAGTATCCTCTATAACCTTTGTGACCTTCACTCTCCGCTACGTATGCTCTATCGCTCTGTGTTGTTTCCAATTTCACCGTAACCTTTCCGCTCCCACATCCCTGCTTATTATTGGTGTCGTGTGAAGCTTGTCGAGGAAGTTACCACGATTATGCTTTAATTGAACCACCGATCTGGTGCACTTGTGTATAGCTTACCTGAGATCCTGTAGCAGAGTCATCATGTGTTCCTCACAACGTGTCCATTCTTCTTCTCTGTGCTATATTGCAATGATGGCGCCTTTCACATCCTCAATTGCTCGCTTGATGGCATCCAAAGAATTTGTGATATCTTCCTTCCCAGCGTAGCAGGTACAAATAGGAGGGGGTGGAGGTGGTGAAGGTAAATCAAAGGAGGAGATGGGGGAATCAGGAGAGGGGAGGTGAGAGGATGAAGAAGAGAAAGGCACAGATGGAGTGGAGGGAGGAGGAGGGGAAGGCAGAGGATGGTGGGGGCGTGACGAGTTGGGTTTTGGCGCGAAGCCAAGGGAGTCGCCCTGGCTGTCAAACCATTTGGCTCTACAGGTGTAAGGATAAGACAAAGGAGGCAGACCTAGAGAAGTGGCCCGGTCGGAAGAGTGGTTCAGGGAGATGACATGAGGAGAAGCTAGGGGATGCTTCGGGGTGGAGGCACGCGCAGGGTATGGAGGCAAGCCTGGATGAGACTTCCTGCCTAGTCCTCTCGCACCTTTTCCTTTTGCAACCAGGTTTCCCCCTGTTTCGATTTTCCTCGAATTCACGGCATTAGGAAAATCACTAGAGACCCAAGAAGGAAAGCTAGAGAATTGTTATGCAAGGGACTGGAAATGAACCAGAGCCAAGAGCAATAGCCGACCGGAGGAAGAGAACTGGACTCCGAGCGTCGAGAGTGCTAAGAAAAATCGATCAAGAGGAAGAAAACTAAATCGTTTGTAGGAGGAGGCTAGGACTCGGGAGGCCAATGGCTCGAATGAGCCATGGCGTTCCTCGGCACTGGCCTAAATGCGCTGAACTCGGCAGGATGATGGGACTGGGCCTTCGACCAGCCCATAGCCATTATTTCTCCCATGAACTGGAGCGCCATACCATTAAACAG
This sequence comes from Picea glauca, assembly GCA_000966675.3. Lineage (NCBI taxonomy): Eukaryota > Viridiplantae > Streptophyta > Pinopsida > Pinales > Pinaceae > Picea > Picea glauca. Next base: position 1,188,717 of record JZKD02S1212437.1, on the reverse strand, counting down.
GTTCGAGTTCAAATGAATGCATAGTTGTCGAGGCTGAGGTATTAAAGGCATGGATTAATGATGGAGGTGGGTGCGGGTTGCGCTGGCTCGAGGTGGCGAGAGACGTGGCCAAATATCTGCCCATCTGGCCATCCACCCATCATATCCAAAGTCACCCCATCTGCGGGTTGGTCCTTGTTGTGAGCCATGTTTCTGCAAGCAATCATGATGGGGTGAGTAGAAGAAGAGGTTGGAGAACAGAAAAAGTTTCCTTCCTGTAGGTCTACCCCAAAGTTTGCCAACATGTGTGCTAATTGATTTGCGTTTCTTCAGACGTGGGAAGGAAGAATAACCCACTAAGGCTGAAGGGTTCACTTTATTCTGATTAGTCTGTTTAGAAGTCTCCATGTTGAGGAGATCTTCTCTATATCTGCACCATTTAGGAGATGAGAGAGGAGGCTAATGACTATCTGTGAATTGCCTTCTGCTATAAGGAGGCTTAGACCTTGCTCTTTGGTCGCTTGCAGACCTTTGAGCAATCCCCAAATTTTCGTTGCATTGTTGGTGTTATGGCCCAAGTTCCCAGCTGAGAGGTGGAGGATCTCCCCTTTGCTATTCGGTATGGCTGCCCCATATTAAGTTGTTTAGTTTTTTAATAAAGATGAAATGAAGAAATTTTAGAATTTTTTAGACAATTTTTATTAAAATTTGATTATATATTTTTGATTAATTATAAATGTGTATTATTAAAATTATATTTTTATTAGATAAATGAATTCAACTTTGTCAAAAATTGTTATTATATTAAAATTATATAATTTTAATAATTAATATGAAAGGTTTCATTTTTTTTAAATTAATTTTTAAAAAAATGAATACAAATGATTAAAAAAATATAAAAAAAAAATTTGGATGAAAACCGTGAACTTGTCATCATAACCATCACTCACAACATACATGGGAGACCACATGGAAGACGTGGCTTATTAAATGTGTAGGTTTTATGTTCATATATTTTCTTGTGTTAAAGAACTTGATTTGTAAATGATTAAAGATACCTAATAAATGTGTAGGTTATGTTTATAAACATATTTTCTTTTATTAAAACGATTTTTGTTTTGTTTTTTTAGATTGTGAAAAATTACGTTGTATATTAAAATAAAATTCAATAAATACATTTAGCTTGTAATATAATATATTTGGTCTTAGTTTGTTTATATGAGTTTAAGTTGTAATAATTTTTGGTATTTGGTTTTATGTATGGGTTAAGATAGGGTGTTATTAATATGCATGTAGATGATTTCATTAGAGGTATTTTTAATGATGAAAACCACTTTTTGGTCATGAAGTAAGACTTTAAATTGTTTATGCTTGATTAAGAGCTAGTTTTCTTAGGATATAAGGAAATAGGGTAACTCTCCAAGACCCAAAGCTATCTAGTAGGAAGGGAAGTATATCCAATTACAAACCAGCAATGGGTTATTAAAGGTGGCTAGGTTTTGTTTGTACAAAATGATGTCACTTCAGAGACATTTTCCCATTTTGGAAAAAAAATTATATGTGGTCGTGTCACATGTCTTTGATTGTTGGTGTTATTATTATCCTCATGAAAGCCCAACTTTTCTAATTTATTGTTCATCTCTAGTGATTGGTGTTATTATTCTTCTTAAAGCTCAACTTTTAAAAAAGTGATGTCTCCGAGTGTTATGAAAAACTTGAGGAAAGATTTGCACCTCAAGAGATTTTATTGTTCTCATCTCCTATAGATCTAGGTTTAAAATAGATCCATACTAGTTATAAAAAAAATAGAAACATAAAATTTGTATAATATTAAATTGAGAAGGCTCATTGTGCAATGTGTACCAAATAGAGTGTGTAGATCAATGAAAAGGATGTTTGAAACACCCCATAACACCCATAAAACTCTTCATAGAGAGATAATAAGATCAACGGCCACATTCCCACCCCCACACCACTTAGTCTATTGTTTTCTAAATAGAACACAAAATCCTCCATATCTCCCAAATTATGCAATTAGTCTATACTTTGAGCCAATCAAATGCTAAACACACCAATAAATTCCAAGTATTCATCGAGTTTTAAATGCAAGTCCGTTCTCTAAACCTTAGAGAGACCTTAATCAAAATTTCTCTGAATTCATAGTCAAAATATTTTGAAATATATCAAAATATATAGACAAAAGCCTTCATGACTACGTGGCTTCTTTGAAATTTTATCGCAGATCCCATCACATTTTAACATTTCTTTTGGATTCACATTTTTTTTAACATTAGATTTGTACTGTGAGTAGACAACAATGATAATATATCTTTTAAATGTTTAGAGTAGTACAAGACAACAAAATAATATAGCTTTGTTTGGTTATTGGTTGGACTACCTAATTCCATCAACAACTTTTGAGATTTGCATATTTGAAGGGGCCATCCTTAAGCTTATTATAGGTTCGAAAGTTATTGGATGACGCAACAACAAAGGAAACCATTGATTTTGATGTTGCCCCATTAGATTTATACTACTTGCAATATGGTTAAGTTCAAAGGTCTGAAGGTACTTGGTTTGATCGGAATAAATGACTAAGGAAACATTAAATTTTGCATTCATATCAAAGTGGATAACATTTGAGATTTAGAAACATTCATTGAAGTGATAAAACAATGTTTCCACTTACAAAAGAGCAGAGTCTTAGCAATGGAGAGCTCATGGATTCTAATATGCCAATAAAGTTAGTTCCAAATTGAATTTTCATTCAACAATTTTAAGTTTTGAATTATGAAGTGATCAATGTTGTAACTTCCCCGGTTTTAATCCCCATAAATTGTGATGTAAATGTACAAATATTAATTAGTCTAGTGAGCTAGTATGGTTTGGGTCAGAGAGCCTGTACTGATTAATATGGTTGAGGGTCGAGTTATGCAAATTGTATATCGAAATTATTAATTAAAAAATAAAATGCTGGTTGTGATGTGAGAGGGACGGTAATGATGGGGGCTATGATTCCACAAGAGATAGTCTTAATGGGTGACTACAATAATCAGGTGTTTGCAGTCTAGAATTGAGTGGAGATCTGAGAAGTGTGCGTTGAGAGTTCGATTTAACTTATTAAAGAAATATGCTATTATTCCCTATTATGCATGCAATATAATCAACTCATTAGCGCATTCATTCATCATGCTAACATCTACTCATAGACAGTATAAGAGACACAAGAATTCATCACATAACAGAGGTTTTACTGTGGTTCACCCCCCCCCGGCTACGTCCACAAAGATCTGGCTCTCAGCTCTTCTATTATGGCAGTTCCAAAACTACATCGATGCACGCTTTACAACTTATCCTCAGTCAGGTAGAGATCTATTGCGAGGTAGACTAGATCACACCATGATCCTCATCCTGTGATCTAATCCTTGAGATCTACCCTCCTGATCCTTCTATAGCTCAACAACTTACAAAATTAGGTCGCATCACATAGTATTACAAACTAGCTATATTATTTCATAATGGGCCACACCTTTGCCGCTAGACCTCCTATGCATCTATATATATATATATATATATATATATACATTTTTGGCTCGTCAACCATTACAATGTGTTACAAAAACCCTAACCCTAACGTCGTTAGGTATTCCATGCATGTGTGTGTGTTGCTCTTCCTTCCAGCTGTCGCATTCCTCGTGCATGCCTTTCTTCCCAAAATAACCTTTCTTTCTGACTTGGCCTGCTTCCAATAGGCCCCCAAAACTGACATGTGGCTTGTCTTGAGCCACCTAACCCCTGTGTGCTTCGTTGATCTCCCTTGTGATTGCTTGGAACTTCACCATGAGCTCTATTGCTTGTGTTTGGGCCTGCACGATATTTTCCTTGAGTGCGTCCAATATCTGCACTGCAATCTCATCGCTGACCATCCTTGCACACTCTATCTGGGTTTGTGCCATGTATGTTTTGGCTTCCTCTTCCTATGCAATAACCTCTGTTGCTTGGTCCTAGAGTGGCTCCATCTAAGCCTGGCACTCCTTTTTTCTGTGTCTATGCAGTTAGGAGTTATGCATGTAGTTTCTTCATGTATTGCACCCCTTTGACACGCTCTGTGATCGACTTTGTCTTATGCCTCTACTTGAGGTCCTGGATAGATGCGCTTATCCTTTCTCCTTGCTAGTCCCAGTATTGGACCTGTTGATCCTCTTCCAACTTCGTCGAGAGTTGTGATGCTTTCTCGAACAAGATGTCTGCCATGTGGACTTGTCGTTCTATCTCTTGTATTTTCTATGTTGCCTCGTGTTTCCTTTGCTCCCTCACCTTCGATGGAGTGGTAGGTGTGTGTTGCTCCCATAGATTCTCGATCTCTTGTTGGTATTGATCGATTGTTTGCACAATCTGATCAATCCTCTACGTCGTCATGAGTTCAGTCGTCTACGTGTTCTTTGGAATCTTCTCGTAGGCTATGTCCACTTTTTCTTCCAGTCCCTTCATGTGTTCCTTCTCTTCTTTGGTTTCGATCTTATCCTACTTGAATACCAATTCCAACTCGTCCCAATTATCCTTTACCTGCTGCAATTCTGTTGTATTTGTGCATGCACGAGACTGTGCCTCATGTGTAACGCTGACTTGCAGTTTATATAGTACCTTGGTTGGTATCTGCAAATATATCAACTGTAGTTCAACCAAATCCTTTAGAGGTGTATGCCCCATGATTTAGTCCATGCGCAACATGCTGGGTGTGATGTGAAATGTTGAGCTCAATTGCGTTATTGTCTGGATTGTATCCTGCTCGCTTGCTCCAGGTTCTCCTTCTATCTGTGATGTTGAGGGGCCCATTTCTACATTGTTGTCGGCTTCCTGCGCTTCTCCCATCTGCCAAAGGAGTTTTTGCATGTATGCCATCTCTTCTTCAATTCTATCCCTTTGGCGCGCAACATTCTCAAAATCCTCAGTTGTGCGATCTTGGACCATTTTTTCCACCATGTCTGCATCATCCTCCATGATTGTGTATTCTAGAGGCATTTTATGTGCCTTTGTCTTTTTTCACGCACTACTCATCTGAGTGGGTGGCCGCTTAGTCTGGTTTGGCTATTGTAGCGTAGCACTTGATGTAGTCCCATGTGTTGCCTCAGCCTGTTTCTGATGTACTTGGGGTGACTATGTGTTGTTATTCTTCCCCGTATGGACTCTTGTCTTGGATGTCCCCCCCTTTCTTCTATTATGGATTGTTCTAACCTATCCTTGGTTTATTGGGCACTATTACTTCCTGGGGTTGTGTCTGTTCCTCCCCTACCTCCTCAGCATGTGTATGTTCATGTCTTACCTCCTCCTCCTCTGCTTCTACGGGTATTTCTCGAGTGAGGACTGGAATCCTCTATTCATCTTCCCAATCTTTAATGTCCATTTATGCGTCCCCCTCCATGATGCAATAACGCAGTTGTATTCATTGCTTGTCGGGGTCCTTCCACACCTGGATCCACATCGAATGTCTAGTGGCTTTGAAATTGGCTATGCCCTGATAGTGTGCAACAACTTCTGGTGTTATCCTCCAAGTGTTGGTGATGGTGTCCTTTGGTCATGAAGATATCATTCGAATACAACTACATTTTCTTTCCTATTCTTGGCATCCGAAGTAGCTCCAAGCGATAAGTATTGCTCTTTGTGGCAGGGTTTGGGTCTAGTGTCAAAAAATGCATAGTTTGGCTCCTTCCATCCCATAATTGATCCGGATTATATGAGAAGAACGAATTGAATACATATTATTAACAGAATCTTAACACAAAGTAATAGAGATACAATAAAACTGGTTTTCTATTCAATAATGAAATAAGCTGAAATTGTAAAATGCAGCGGAAACAAGCTTGTTGGAATGGCGGTGGCTTATCTCTGAGAAGAGATGTGACGGTTGTGATCATTCGCAAGAAGATGATTACAATGAGGATCTGAAGGCCTTTTACAATAAACAGGAATTCCAAAAACCCTAGACATCCAAAAACCTAACCCTAGGAGACGAAGCGCCAAAAGTCATGTGGGCCCCATTTGGGTAAGTTACTACATTAACTTTCCGGGGTCGTAAATTTTGCATACCATCTCTGTTTTAGGCGTATGATAGCCCGTTGGAAAGGTATTGTAAAGGAGATTCATTTTGGGGATTCAATAATGTCATAGGAAAACATTGAGAAGATCGATCCAAAAAAACCTTCATTTAGGCCCTCAAAATGGCCCCTGAAGTGAAAACTTCTAAAACTAGTAAATTGCCAAAATTGCCAGAAAACTGTTTTGAGCCAGTTGAAAAAGGTGGTTGGCCACCGATATCCATATGGATCAATCCTCCTTCCTTAAAAATAAATTATCTCCATTGTGTTGATTTCCCCCATCAGATGAGGAAATTTCTGCTGAATTTGGCCCTGGGTGAGCCACTTACCTTGGTGTAGGAGCTGCCCTGCTTTGATGACTCAATAAAGAAAGATCCTTTACTATCAAGTTCCCTTGATCTGTGTGTCCATAATTTGATCGTTGGATGCTTGTTGGATGCAGTCGGGATTGATATGTGTTGGTGTCATCTTTCTGCCATGTCTGAGGTGTCCAATAATGGTGGGAAATAAGGGCGAAGGAGATCCACGTTGAACGTTGGGTGCAGGCCAAGGAAAGGAGGAATGTTGAGCTCAAAATCATTATCCCCCATGGCATTGGTGATGGTATGCAGCCCATAATGAAGTGGACAAAGCTTCTGATGGCGTCCTGTAAGGAATTCTTTCTGCAAGTGCAACCAAACTTTGTCTCCCACCTGAAACTTATGTGGCACCCAATGTTGATCATGGCATTGTTTGTACTTGTCATTGGACTTCTGTAGGATATCCTGAACCTGTTGGTGGATGTGCTGGATCCTCTCAATGAACCGAGTGGCTTTGTCAGCTTCAATTGGAATAGGAGATGAGTCGGTCGAGGTGACCGCAAGGGGAAGTGCAACATCTATGGGACCCAATGGTTGGAATCCCAACACCACCTGAAAGGGGCTGTGGTTGGTTGAGATATGCAGGGCTCGATTGTAGTTATGCTAGACATAGGGAAGGCTTTCATTCCATATGCGAGGGTGCTTTGAATTATACATGTGAAGGATATGCATGACCATTCGATTTACGACCTCGGTTTGGCCATTTGTCTAGGGGTGGAAGGTCGTGGATTTGGTTAGCTTGGTGTCCAGCAGTGACCAGAGGCTCGACCAGAATGTGCTGAGAAATCGACTATCCCTATCTGAGACAATGGGTTTTAGGATTCCAAAATGTATCCAGACCCGTTCAAAGAAGATCTTGGCAGTGGCCTCTACTATGATGCTCTTCTTGCAGGCAACCAGAATCACCATCTTTGAAAAGAGGTCAACAACCACAAAAACACAATCATTTCCCAACTTGGTGGATAGGAATCCCGACATGTAGTCCATTGAGATGGATTCCCATGGCCTGTCAGGAGTAGGAAGATGGGTGTACAAGCCCTATTTCTTAGTGGTTGGTTTGACAATAGTGCAGGCAGTGCATGACCTTATATACTTGCTAACCTTCTGTCAAAGTTTCGGCTAGTAGTAATGTTTCTATAGCATTGCCACTATCTTTTTGACGCCGAAGTGTCCTGCCACCCGACTGCAGTGGGCTTCCCAAATCAGCTTCTCTCGCTTTCTTGATGGAACACAGATATGGCCTAGATGACACAACAACCCATCCTAAAGATAGAAATTATCGACAACTATGTTTGCACCCAACATTTGGTAGGTGGTGGCAAAGTCTGGGTCTATCTCATAGAGTTGGTGCCATACAGAGGTCTCATGGTCACAAGAGTCTAGCAATGTCGTGAGTGTCGTGACTGGTCATCTGCTGAGGCAATCAGCGACGTGATTGGTGCTTCCTATTTTATACTTGATGTTGAGGTGGAATTGTTGCAAGTATGTGGACCACTTTTGATGGTGGTCATTCTGCAATTTTTCTTATGTCTACATAAACTGCAGTGGCTTATTATCAGTTTAGATGACTGTCTCCTTCCCAAGAATGTAATGTCTCCACTGGCAGCAAGCTTGCACAATAGAGTACATTTCTTTGTCGTAAGTAGAGTACTTATGGATAGAATAAGATAGTGTCTCACTATGATAGGCCACGGGGTGGTCGTGATGAGTGAGAATGATGCCCACTACATAGTCTGAAGCATTTGTTTTGATCTCAAAGGGATGTTGCAGGTCTAGTAGTGAAAGTACTGGGTATGAGCACAAGCGCTACTTCAAATCATAGAACGCTTGTTGTTGGGACCGGCACCACTCAAAGTTTTCCTTAACACAACCCCTGGTGATTTGGCTGAGGGCCCATGTAATATGGGAGACTCCCAACACAAAACTGCGGTAGAAATTGGCAAGGCCCGTGAAGCTCTGAAGCTCAGTGAATGTGGTTGGGGCTGGCCAGTCACGAATGACTTGGATCTTGGTTGGATCTACATGTACACTATGTTTATCAATGATGTAGCCTAGGTAATGGAACCTGTCCATGCCGAAGGAGAATTTTCCCAAGTTGGCGTATAGTTTGTGCTACCGCAGGGTGTGTAGAACCTGCTGAATATGTTGCAAGTGTTCGGCCCAAGTCTTGTTGTAAATGAGAATGTCATCCAAATACACCACTACAAAATTGTTAGTCAATGGTCGCAGGATATCATCCATCATCCTCATGAAAGTGGTCGGAGCATTTGTCAAACCAAAGGGCATGACCAACCATTCAAAAAGGCCTTGCTTTTACTTGAAGATGGTCTTCCATACATCTGTATGTTCTATCGGGACCTGGTGGTAGCCAAAATTCAGATCAATCTTACTGAAGTATTTATTCCCCATGAGTTGATCAAGGAGGTCATCGATTCAGGGAATCAGGTACCGATTTCACACTATGATTTTATTCAGAGCCTGGTAATCAATGCAGAGCCACCAAGTTCCATCTTTCTTCTGTACCAGCACAATTGGGCTCCCGCAAGGTTTTGAGCTGGGACCGATGTGCCCCTTTTGGATAAGTTCTTGGATTTGTCGCTTGAACTCCTCATTCTCTAACAGAGAGCGACAATAGACTGGCCCATTGGGAAGCGGTGCACCAAGGGCCAGATCAATGGGTTGCTTGACCTGGTAGTGCAGAGGTACCCCCGGTAGGTGAGGAGAATATATCTGAGTATTATTCCATGACCTCATCTACTTGATTTTGCTGTGTGGAGAGGTCGGTCGGAGAGACCCTGGATGTGGCTATGATATTTCGCTTATTCTGAGAGTGAATCACAAAGAATAAAAACTTCCCCATTTAAGAGATGACCTTCCTGCATTGCTTAGCAGAGATCAAGGAAATAGCACTAGGTGGGACTCCATCAGGTATCCTATACAATTTCCTATTCAAGGTAATAATAACACTATGAGGCCTAGACTCATATACAACATGACGTTTCCATAAATAAGGTTGGCCCAAAAGAACATCACAAAATTTGAGAGGAACAATATCACACAATACCTCATCTTTGAAGAGCTTAATGTCGTATGACATTCGACACTTTTGGCTGACACGGAGATCGCTGCTTTGGCGGAGCCATCCAATGGTGTAGGGTTGTGGGTGAGGCGTTGTGGGCAAGTCCAGTCACTTCACGACCTCTGCAAAGATGAGGTTCTTCTAGCTACTGCTATCAATGATGAAGTGCAATGGGGTGCCTTTTACCCACATTTGCGAATGGAATAAGCGCTCTCCTTCTTCTGGCTCGCCTAGTTCACCAGGATGGAGTTTGGTGGTAGAAACGGTGGCACTGGGTTCCACATCAATGATCTGTCTTCCCCTTTCTGGTTCTGTCTCAGAGTCAGAATCCACATCTGATTCAAAGGATTTCACTTCGACCATGAGCGACTGCTTTGAGCGACAATCAACCGTGTTATGCCAAGGGTTCTTATGGAAGTCGCACCACTTCCTTATATTTTTCTTTATCTTTGCAATGTCCTTATTTGCTTGCGGCTTGGACTGGTTGTTCTGATACTGTCCATATTTGCTCTGTCCTTTGTTCTCTGGGTTGGGACCACCCTTTCTTGGCTTTTTTTGTGAGGAGTTGCCAAGCCCAAATTACTGCATCTTTTGTTTGAGCTTCTGCTCAATTTTGACGGCATATCGGTAGGCCACGCCCAAGGATGAGATGTCTATAAATTCCATTTCGGTCTGGATACATCTATGAAGAACATCGCGATACTTGAGCACCAGATGTTGCTTTGAATCTTTGATACCCAGTTTGGTGCTCAAGGTATGGAAGATATTTGTGTAATCTGGCACTGCTTGGTCTCTTTCTTTCCACAGTGTGGTCCATTTGGTATATAAGTCATCATAACTTCGGACAAGGTACTATTGTTCCTTAATAGCATCCCTGAAGGAATCTAAGGTGGTTGTGACTATAAATAATGAAGGTTCCTCTGTTTCCTTTTTCTCACAGAACGTTTCGCATCAATCTTTGACATGGGGGACAGCTTTGAGGAGTGAAAAAGTAATATTTTCTCTATTCGATAAGTTATGGAAAGAAAATTACCCTTCTAGCAGATTCAACCACTTGTCTACAGCATCTACGTCTATTCAACCTTAAAATATAGGAATATCTAAGTTTTTTTGTATCTTGAATGGGGTGGCACCTCCACTCGAAGAAGATGTGTCGCCTATTGGTAGCAACCGAAGGATTTTTGTGAAACTATCCATCATCTCGTTCCTTTGTTGCATGAGGGCTTCCTCAATCAACAGTCTGAAAGGATCTCTTGTCTCGTCATCTTTCCTTTCTCCTTCCATGAGAGGTCGCTTGGGCGTGCCAGAGCTTTTGTCCTCAAGAGAAACAAGATCAAGACCCAACTCTTTGTACTCTGACCTTGTTGGGGACATGCATTAAGACGACAAGGAGAATACCACTCTGATACCACTAATCCAGATTATATGAGTGCTATAACCCTAATTTGCACCAGACATGCTTTCCTGGCATCAGGCCATCTCGGATTCCTTCTTTTCCAAAACATTGCAGAAAAACTCTTTAAAAAACCTCTTTTATAAGGGCCCACACGCCCTACTCCATTACTGCACACGTGTACATGCTAGCTGACCTAAAACAGCCTGCGTGTACCTACAAAAGCACAAAAAAAGGAAAGTTGTTGACGGAACACACAACTTTGGGTGAGTTAACTGAAACTCCCAGCCATGCATGGCCAAGGGTTCATCCAAATGCCTAGCTTTTTCTAGCCTATAAAAGAAGGGTTAGGGGTCCCATTTGGAAGAGGGGAATAATAGTAAAGAAACTCATCCCAATTGCACATTCCCATTGTCCCAACCCTTTAGCCATCCTTGTACAAAGAGAGATACAAAGCAAAGAAGTTTGAGGACATTTGAAGAGGAGCCTAGGATCAGGTTCGCGAAGTGGTGGCCGGTCTCGACATTGTAAGTTGATTCATTAAAGTTAATAATAAAGAAATGATTTTCTCATCCTGCTATATGAGTTCTTCATAGTTTAGTGAATATATGTTTGAATCTCTAACCCATTAATGTGTAGAACAAATGCATGTAGAATTTGTTGCTTGTTTTGTACGCAGATCAGTCTTGGGAGGATAGCTGCTAACAAGCGATCAAGCATGAAGAATGATCGACATCGAATGTCCAGAACAAGGTATGTTCATTTAACCATGTATTTTCTTAAAATAAATGGGGATTAGGTCTGGGATGACGGTAGAAAGTAGGATTCTTTCGGTCTTATCTGGATGCATAATATAACCCTAATTTCTATACCGTAGATGGATTTCCCACCATAACAGAATTGGCAACCATACTAGGGAAGTCTCTAGGGTTCCTGGGAATATTTTTGGGTATTTTTAAAAGACTAGTTTTCTTTCCTGTTTTTTGAAGTTTCTGCAAAGTCTGAGCTAACAGAGATTCTGGTCTTCCATACTAGCTATCTTTGTTTCTTTGCTTGACTATATTTTTTTCGAGACCCACAGAGGTACACGCGGCCCGCATAAGGTCTGCACGCGTGTACCCACCTTCTACTTTCTTACAGCCTGCGTGTAAACACTAGCTGAAGAAGTAACAGTAGCATGTATAATTCCAGAAATTTTTTTGAGGCAGTCATCCTCTTCCCTGTCAGAATCAGTCATTCTCAGGGGTTTTCTGTAACTCTTTATAGTCTTTGTTATTTACAGTCTATAGCTTAGGGTTCACCTTAGATTGGTTTTTTCTACGAATTTTTCCTTACATTGTTTTCTTTTTCTGTTAAAGAAAGTGTCTAAGCCTTCAAAAGATCCTGGTTCTCAGTATCAGTGGTCTCTTCTTGTTTTGGATTGTCTATTTTTATTTGTTTCAGAGTTTTAGAGATACACGCGGCTTGTATAAAGCCAACACGTGTGTACACACCCTCTGGCTCTACACAGCTCGCGTATACATGCTTGTTGTTGAATTGTCAACAATGTGCGTGTGAAGGATAGTTTTTGTTGAGGGTGAGTCAATCATCCTTTCCCTTGACAAGAGTTATATCTCTCAGGTTTCTGAATCTTTGTCCTAGCAGTCAGTAGCTTAGGTTTGATCTCAACCATAGCTTTCTTTTTTCATTTACAAGTTTTCATCAAAATTTTCTTTAGGGTTTTTAGACAAGTGTGAGAGTCCTTTTTTAAGTTGCTAGTGTGTGATTTCTTGAAGTGATTCTTTGCGATCTGTGATTAGGCCAGAAGTTTTTTTTGGTTTTTTGACTTGTTGATATTTTTCCTTTTTGCTTTGTGAGCATTCAAATAAAATAAAATAAAAATCTTTCATTTCTTTGTTTGGTTGAAAAGTGTTGTTTTGCATTAGTAACCAGGGAAAAGTCTTTGCTTTCATAAGTTCTTGGAAGTTTACTTAGATCGTAAGTAGCTCGTAGTCGAGTGAAATCCTGCTTTGAGTTTGTTGTTCAAAAGATCTTAGAAATTTTTTAAAAATTTTGAAAAGCTGTTGAAAATTTGCGTTAAGTGAAGGTTTTTGTTTCCATCTTTCTGTTCATTTTTTACTTTCGTCTTTCAAACATCACTAGTTTCACTTTCATACACTTTGACATAAGACAAGCCATAAAATTAACACTAAATCTAAAATTTATTAGACTTTTATGTTTGTAGGGTTAACCAACTAGTTCAGGATTAGGGCCTTGGATTAGGTTGGAGAGGAAACTCTTCAAGGCCATTAAAATCAAACATTGGAGTCTGAGTTAGGGAGTGTCAAAGTCTAGTATCATGAAATTTATCCAGGACCCCCCTCTAACACAGGGGATAAACATGAGGTCATGTGCGGAAAGGTAGCGGAGATAACCCCTCCAAAGCTGGACCAATCGTAGTGGAGAACACATATAGAGGGCTTGTTTTGGGATTCCGTCGATTGCATTTGCCACAGAGCTTCATGGGTCTTGAATCCGTTCGAGGTCCTCAGTTGTCTTTCGGACCACTTTCTTTCGATACCCTTGATAGGTTTTGGGCTCGATACCCTGCTCATTGTGGTCTACTCGACTTTCGACTGTACCTACCTGGTGACTGTTCACGCGCTGGAAACCTAGTTGCCTATCTTTTTAGGGACATACACAGGTGACTGCGGGGGTATACCGTGATAACTAGGACAGACATCGGGCCATGCTTTGCAGAGTATACCTAGAGGGTGCTTATGTGTTTGAGTTGCACTTACACTAGTAAGTTGCTCTAGTGTTGGTTGTTGTAACTGTTCTTCCAATTAGTTTAGTGTTTGCTTGTCTTATCTTGTAGGGACTTTTTAGTGTGTGTTGTTTTCGAATGATTAGATAGCCCTAGAGTGTCTTTGATCTTATCACACAGTGGAGGATCAGGAGCTCTACCGGTCACGAAGGCTTCTTGGCCTTCCGCCAGTTACACTAGATCCACCCCTGCCACCACTAAGGCGAAAGCTAAACCAACAAGGGTCTTTTGAAGCGACCGGGTCACAAGAAATTGTGCCCGACCAACATTATGAGGAATCGACCATTTTAGACCTTGGAGCGAAAGCTTTTGGTCTAGTTGAAACCTCCACCACTATTCTTTCAGCACCCACCATCATACCGATTCATCCTTACAAGTACCGGACAGTGTCGCACACAGCAATGGAAACAAATGTTGTTAGTCCTTCTGGGAATTCTTCAATTCCCACTATGGTTGTCACCACAGGAGATTTTCCACCTCCTAACCCATCGTCACCAGTCCGAGCCACCATGGTCTCAACCGCCTCTACATCGCACAGTGGTCCGATACCGTCTCTGGTGGCGGCCACAACCCCTTTCCAACCAAGTGCAACAAGCCCTCCGTTCTCCTCAGGGATGCCTAGTTCAGGTACAAGTCCTGTACTTTCCTCCTCCACTTCACAGACTTCAGGTTTGGGGGCAGGGAGTTCTAACACTCCTCCTAAGGACACATGGGGGGCACTCCTGCTCCTTTTAATGCTTTCCCTTATGGGGGAGGTCATATACCTCCTTTGTCCCCTTCGCTCGGTGGCACGCATCAACAATCTGTCGGGCCACCTGCACACCATAGTTTACTTGGAGCAGGGAGTCAAGGACCACCTTCGCATAATATGTCAGTAGGTTTGACACCGTTTTCTTTGTTTGGTGTGTTTGCTAATAGCACCTTTTCATCAACTACTTTCCCAACTGGGGGCAACCCCAGTTTCAAACAACCCATTCCTACGCAGGGTACTATTCCTGCACAGGGGGCACACCCAAGAACTTCTTTCGCATCAGGGCCTTGGAATTCTTAGCAAGGATCCGTTCCCTCATCAGGAATGTTGATCTAGGGTAATTCTTTTCACAATCAATGGAACCCCGGACAAAGTACTATTCCTATCCCCACGGAACCGACATGGGGCAACCCTTCCCAAAGTCCTTCAAATGTAATGCATGCCCAACCATCTATGTCCTATTTTGGAAATCATTCGATGATGTCTCCTCACATGCAAAATCCATACGCTGGCCATGGCCATGGCCATGATTTTTACCAAAACCTAGGCCAGCACCCAAACTTTTCCTGGCAACCTGGTGCCAGTCAAACTCTAGGTCCCTTTTTCCCAGGTTATCACCAACAACCCAAACTACCTTTCCTAGCAACTTTGCATTTGCTAGACTTGACAAGGTTGTTGAAGGACCCTATCTGTCATGATCCGTGTTGGCCTCCTATGCCGACGAAGTTGCCTTCAGACATACCAAAATTCGAAGCCAATCTTAACGAAGATCTAGGCAATCATGTGACTACCTTCCACCTTTGGTGCTCATCTAACTCATTGAAAGATGACTCCATACAATTGTGATTGTTTCAACGTACTCTTGTTGGGAGTGTCATGAAATGGTACATTGAGCTCGACCGCTCAAGATACTCTTCCTTCGGCGAATTGGTAATGGCCTTCCTAAACCATTTCTAATTACCTATGAGATATGACGCTGACACAGAATTGCTGGCCAATTTCTCACAGACAAAAGCAGACCATATCTTGGATCACATCCGAGAATGGAGATGCCGGAAGAGTTTAATTAAGGTATCAGTCCCACCAGCATTCTTGATTGAGTGGTTCCTTAAGTCTTTGGTCCCACAGTTATCCAAAGACGTCGCGACTTCAAGAGTTTTTTTTGAAGAAGACGCCATCATGAGATCTCAACAGCTTGAGCTCATTTATTCTCAGTCTGGTTTATTATACGAGATCTTGCCAGATGCACCATGCTCAATACTTGATAAAACCAGACAAAGAGCCACATGTCGATGGTATTGTTAGTTCAGCACAAGCAAAGCCCGTTGAGCAATTGACGAAGCAGTTGCAGTAGTTGTCTATACAACACACAGCGGCCAGCCAAACTACTGCTTTGGCTGCTCCCCCTACCAAAACATCGGATGTACACATAGTGCAATCGACTAATCCAAAGGCCACCCAGAAGCCTAAAGGAAAGAAAAAACAACGAAAGAAGGGTAAGGGGGATAAGAAACCCACTGATAATGCTGGCGGGGGAAACACTGAAAAACGGAAGGCGAGGTATCCGTGAAACCTGTGCGCAGACCACCTGACCCACCTATGTCCCCGGCTTGCAAAGGCCCAAAAGTTTGTGACACAGCAACAACCTACTGTGTTAACCAATCCATTTCAACATGGACAAAACCTCACCCAAGCCTCTACAAGCACGAAAGGGGGTAGTCAAGGACCCTCTCTGCCTTCGAATAATCTCGCATCTCTGAATATGTATATGATGAAGGGCAATGCTTTCATATCCACTAGAGCGCATGACTATAGTAAACGAAGCACTTCTGAGAAGGGTAAAGAAGCCGAACTCCCCTCTCTTCCTCTACATATTGAGAAGACTTTGGGTGAAACAATGACACACATCCCAAAAGGTGCGTTCAAAAAAGCTTCTCATAACCCAAACACAAGGGCTGCCCAGAACTATTCTGTGGTAGAAGATTTATCTCAAACCCCTTTTGCGATGTCCACTTTGGAGGTCCTCCAAAGCTACTTTTCCCAAAGGAAATATTTGTTAACCGCTCTAGGATCTATCGAGACTTGTAATCTAGGTACCATCATGCTAGATACAATCGACTTAAAACCTCGTCTGCCATACCACGTAGCATTTCAGATAGTAGTGGCTCACCCCATGAAAACTTTTACTCAAAATATTTTTCACACAGTGGTTGATGAGGGCGCCTCGACATGCATTATGTCGTTGGCATGTTGGAAGGCCATTGGCCAACCCATTTTGTCTCCATCACCCACTCTTCTCACTGCTTTCGATGGTCATTCATTTCAACCACATGGTATCATTCCCTCTTTTCCCATGCAATTGGGAGGGAAGACCGTGTGCATTGAGGTAGAGGTAGTCAACGTGTCTCTCGACTACAATATTTTGTTAGGAAGGAGTTGGTCTTATGTCATGCAAGCAGTGGTTACTACAGTTTTTCGGGTCTTGTTGTTTCCACATGAGGACCGGATTGTGACCATTGATCAGTTGTCTTTCTCCATATCTAACCCTTCATTGGGGGTGTTCGTGGTCCCGATGATTGATAATCCTCAACTAGGCATAGTCAACGTAGGGGTTGGTTTGTGCCCATCTTTGATGGGTACCTTCGATTACCCGCCCCCTCAAGGCGATGTCAAGTTCATATCCGACCACCATAAGGTTGAGATTTTCTAAGTTTCGTTGTTTTGCACGACTTACTTCACCGATCCGTGGATACTTCCTTCCCCATCGGCCACAATGGAGGGGACAGGGCATCCGAGCATGTCCATGCCCTTGTCCACAACTGAAGTAACATACTCTTTAGTTCAGCAAGCTTCAGCCAACCCAGATCCAACTCCTGCACAAGAGTTCGATCCGCTTTTAGAGCCTATTTGGGCTCAGGGTTCTCTTGCTGACACCGATTCATTAGACTTAGTCTTGCCCTCTGATGAAGCTGTAATTGAAGAAATGACTAGTCCAGAAAAACCCTGGGAAGATCTTCATCACAGATCATACTTCCTCCCAGAGTTAAGCAGAATCAAAGCCAGATAATTCACCTTGACTATGACGAGAGATAAGTATTGTACTATTAATCCCTTAGCTACACACGAGGTTTATGCTGAGGGTAATATAGAAACTATCGTTAAAACCTTACCGATCAATATCTCCCGAAACCTTGGCATCATGGAGAATTTTTTTGTCGGAGCTGACTGCTCCCCTGGAGAGATTCAAATCTACACAGATCTTTTTAAATAATTCTGCAACGTTTTTGCCTGGTCTTACGAGGAAATGCCAGGCATTAATCCAAAAATAGTTGAACATGAAATCACAACTTATCCAGATGCCAAGCCTGTCCGACAAAAAATTCGTCTGGTTAACCCCAAGAAAGAAACATCCATTAAGGTTGAGGTTGAGAAACTACTAAAAGACGGTTTTATCTATCCTATCCATTTGACCCAATGGGTGTCAAACCCCGTGTTGGTCAATAAAAAACAAGGCATGATTTGTGTATGTACAGACTTCCGTGATTTGAATAAGGCCTATTCAAAGATAATTTTCCCACACCATTCATCGACCAGATCATTGATGAATGTACCAGTTGCGAGGCCTTATCTTTCATGGATGGTTTTTCGGGATATAATCAAATACAAATCAAACCTGAAGACCTGCACAAAATGACATTTATTTGTCCTTGGGGTACATTCGCGTATCGCAATATGCCTTTTGGTCTCAAAAACGTTGGAGCAACCTTTCAGCAGGCCATGTCTTTTGCTTTCCATGACCTCAAGCATATAGTCGAGGCCTATTTATATGATTTAGCATCTCAATCTCGCAAGAGAACGGATCATCCCACACACCTCTGACTTATCTTTGAGCATTGTCACTACTCCCAGATTCGCTTGAATCCAAACAAGTGAAACTTTTGCATAGCATCAAGACATTTTTTAGGTTTCATAGTGTCAACAACAGGGATCATGGTCGATCCTCTCAAGGTTGAGGCAATAATACAGTTTCCCCCCCACGCACAATCCTTCAACTTCAGAGTCTACAGGGCAAGGCAAATTTTTTAAGGCACTTCATTGCTAACTATGTCGAGATCACCAAGGGCTTTATGCACTTACTTAATAAAGACGTTCCTTTTTATTGGAACGATGACGGTCAACACTTTTTCACCGCATTGAAATGTGCACTCACAACTGCCCCTCTGATCCGGCCACCTAACTATAACAAGGATTTCTTATTATATCTGGCTGCAGCAGAGTCAACCATTGGCATGGTCTTAGTTCAGGAATATGACTTGTTCTCAAAAATTTGTTATCTATTACTTGAGCTAAGGCCTCATAGGACCGAAACTCAATTATTCTCATATCGAAAAACTTGCGTTGGCAGCAGTCCATGCTGTTCAACGGTTCCGTCATTATGTTTTGTTTTGCAAGACCCCCATCATTGCTGTCATGAATCCATTTCAGTACATGTTGACAGGACGGGTAATAGGTGGAAATATCAGTAGATGGATAGTCGTCCTCCAGGAGTTTGACTTAGATTTCATTTCAACGAAATCCAAAAAGTCACTGGTCTTCGCAGAACTTATTTCGGAACTTTCGGTTGAGTCAGGTGATCTTGTGCCCGAAGAGTCGCCTATCAGAGGAGATATGTTTTTGATCACCTCTTCGGATCCCTGGTATGGATATATACTTATCTATCTCCAGACTTTGAAGTGCCCCACCTCTACTTCTCGTGATGAGCATAGACGCATATGCCATCAGGCTAAGAATTATCTCATACTCAATGATACATTGTATTAGAGAGGTGTAGACTGCATCCTGCATCGATGTCTCACTCACAAATAAGCAGTTATCGTGATTAACGATCGCCATACCAGAGCTTGTGGCGTTCATTTGTCTGGTTTGGAAATAGCCCAAAATATTCTATGAACAGGTTACTTCTGGCCAACACTTATCAAAGATTGTATCGAATCAGTCAAGAAGTGCCACCCATGCCAAATCTTCTCATGGAAGATGAGGGCACATCCCACTCCCATGTTTCTTTTCATCACAGTTGGTCCCTTCACCAAGTGGGGGATTGATTACAATACATGCAACCCTCCTTCAGCAAGGGGGAATCGCTATATCATCGTAACTATAGACTACTTCACAAAGTGGGTTGAAGCTATGCCAATGTTTAAATATGATGGAGATATTGTAGCTCTCTTTTTATTCAATCAGATAATAGCAAGGTTCGGCGTCCCGAGAGAGATTGTCACTAACCATGGCAGTCACTTTCATAACCAGATGATGACCAAGTTAACATCAAATATTGGGTTATGGCAAGAACATTCATCACCCTACTACCCCCAAGCAAATGGTTAGGTGGAATCTGTAAACAAATCTCTTAAGACCATCCTACAATGAACAATCAACCCAACTTAGTCAAATGGGCATTTGATGTTATACTCGGCATTATGGGCCTACCAAACATCCGTTAAGACTTCAATTGGTTTCTCACCTTTTCAACTCATATACGGGTTGGAAGCAGTCTTTCCTATCAAATGTCAGATCCTGTCCCTAAAATTGGCAGTACAATTATTACCAGACACGTCTCTAATTGAAGAATGGTTAGTATACCTTAAGCAGCTCAATGAGCAGCATCGTGATGCGGCCCTGGCCAACGAGGCTCACAAACATAAAATTAAGTGTCAGTATGATAGGTCTATTCATCCTTGCATTTTCTCTGAAGGTGACCTTTTCCTGGTCTATGACCAAGATAAGGACCCCCTGGGGGCAGGAAAATTCAAACCCATGTTGTTCGGACCTTTCATCATAAAAGAGGTTTTAAAAAAGGGCGCTTATCATCTGGTTGACTTTGAAGGGAATGCTTTGGTGGAGCCTAGAAATGGGCTCTACCTCAGGAAGTATTACTCATAGGCAGGTCACCATGGGTAACTTTTTGTAACATATGTATAGTCTTTGTACTATTACTTTCTAGTTTATTTTAGTGTTATGGACGTGTCGTTGATGTTATCTTTCGTCACTATCACAGATGTCAAGTGATTCCGAGGTGTTTGTTGGGTATGTAGACGGTGCTAGCCGGCACACTTGGAGGCTTGCCTCCGCAACTTGGGTAATCTTTAAACCTCAAGGCCAGTTATTATCTTCCGGAGGTATATGCTTAGGTGACACCACAAACAATGTCGCCGAGTATAGTGTAGTTATTGAGTTGCTTTGTGACGCTTTGTCATTTAGTATCTCTCATCTCCAGGTCTATCTCAACGCTCCGCTAGTTGTGTCTCAGTTAAACAGAGTATACCGGGTTCATGATCTGACTTTACACTGACGATTCCTTAGGGTATGTCTCTTAGAACGAAACTTTGATTATATTACATATTTTCATGTTTCTAGGAGATTAAACCAAGTTACAGATACTCTAGTTAATCAAATTTTAGATTGGCATCTTTCACATATATGAAAGAACATTCACATAAACATGTAAATACATTTTTTTCACACATGATCCATAAGACACAAAAGACATAAAAATCCATATATAGTATCATAAAGTAACCAGAGTACACAGATGGATGCAAGCGCCTCAAAAATATGACCGATAATGAGTCATGGGGCTTATGCCCTCAAAAACTATATACAAGTAGTGCTCGTGGCACGTGAAATGTCTAACTAAGGTCAGGGCCTGTGGGCCCTATTATACTGATCCATAGCGTTGGCTAAACGCTGAAACAACCGGACCCACATCCGTGGTGCCCCCACTCCATGAGGCTGCATGGATGGTGGAAGGTCCTCAATCTCTGCCATAGGGACCATGCGAGTGAGCGCAGTAAAGTTCCACTCAACTCGTCTCAATACCCTCTCCGCCTCCCCGGCTGGAAGATCTCCTGCTACTGTTGGTCCCCCTATGGCGGCAGGTGTGGCCCCTGGCTGAGGATGACACATGTTCCTCACATAGTCAGTTGGTCGCACTGGTCCCACATATGCACACAATGAACACATATCCTTCAAATACTCTGGTATAACAAAAAAAAATTATATATATAACAAAAACAACATAAAAATTACATATGTTTAAAAAAAAAACTAAAAACTACAATGAAGTAAACTTACCCATCTCTCCTCGCTCCTCACCAGGAGGTACTGGTATCTTAGGATCTCTCGAGAAATCAATCCTGAAATAGGGGTAATCCTCTATAACTGGGATTTGTCATGACAACCACCCAAAGAAGTCATCATCGAAGGACTCATTGGTCCTTCTGCCACCCTGTCATGGCAGTAACACTACCCATCTACACACAGTAGGAAGAGAGGCCTGATGTCCTCGTACTACTACTCAAGGAATAAAGCTCGGAACTCTCTCAAAAAAGAAAGAGCATAAAATGGTCCCAAACCCAAAATTCCTTTATGTCCACAATCGACAATCTGTCAACTGCCTCTTCATACACTCTAACAATGTGGTGCTCCAATCAAATATTTGTGCATTTAAGCACTAGACTGCACAGTTCATCTGTGCCTGGGATGCCTGATGTAGAGACGCAGAACCAGTAATTCTCCCAATAAGAAACACTCTCGCCTGTAGAGATAAGTCAATAATCTTGCTTATGGGCACCTGTGAGCTCGAGTGGTCTGTATCAGCCGTACAGTAAATACCAATCAATTCTGCTATGTTATGCGGCCCCACAGGAAAAGTCTGGAAGTTGATTGGTTCCCCTCTCCTAGAGAGGCCAGTCAAAAAATAAATGTCTTCAGTCATGGGCACCAGCGACTGCCCCTCTAACATGAATGCCTCTGCATCCGGATGCCAATAGCCAACCAAGGCATTCAGCAACCTAGGTTGTGCCCGCATAAAAGGACATAAGAAAAACTTGAGCAACCCACATTGCATCAAGGTAGCCATAGCATTGGGGTCTTCCCCGACCAATTCACTAACCTCCTCATACTCTCTTTCTCTCCAGTGAACATACATCCTGCAAAACACCAAGGTTCGGGAGGGTTAACCCTTGTTTTTTAAGCCTTTTTCATTCAACAAGGGGGTCCACACGGACTGTAATAGTGACAGTCGTGTGTACACGTGTGCAGAGTTTACTCTGCTTGAATGTACACACGGCCTGTACTGAGACAGCCCGCGTGGACCTAGGGACAACTCTTTGAAGGTCAACGTCGCCCCAAAAAATCAAACCTAAAGCAAAAAGAAAGACTTAAAATGCAAGATAGGAGAGTTTGTACTTATTTGGTCCAGACAGAAGTTTGTTTCATCCACTGTATCTTCCAGAATCACCACTTTTATCAAAGGGGGTTTTTTGGCTCCAGAGTCAATTTCCAAATCAACAATGGTGATAATGAACTACCAACTTCTGTTTATAGACTTTTTGGCCTCTTTTTGTCATTTTTTTGGCCTCCCTTATCATTTTTTTTAAACCAAAAACCATTTAGAGTGATTCAGGAGTTGCATGGGAGGGTTATGATCGGGTATCGGGACATTTTTTTGGAGTTTTGGGTAATTTTCGACAGTCTGTGAATTTGTTTTCCAAGGATCAACTTGAGCATGTAGGTTAGGTTTCTACCCTGACTTTTGTATGTCGTTGTCTTTTTCCTTTGGCATAGGATCAATCCCATCAGGTTGCGAAACAGAACCATCATAACTGCTTTAGAAGTGTCACGACTTGGTGGTAGAGCTTACCGAAACATGGATGCCCTAGGTAGATCCTGGTTGCATTATGGTATCCATGCTGTCTCTAATCACTGTAGGCTCGAGAGTCCTTGTTGTTTTTCCTGATTACGAGTTTGAGCCTCGTTTGCATGATTTATTTTCACTCTTGACCTCATTATTGGGACTCCCAAAAGATATAACGGGTCTTCTTTTAAGCCCTTTTCAAACCCTCTAAACATGAAAAGATTGTTGAGCGATCTTGTTGCCTTTCATGCTCGTTAAACTGAAATTTGAAGTCACATATGTCTGGCGGTAGTTTACCCCTTTTTTAGTCCGGACGGGTCAACTATACGAACAAAGGTATACTCTATGGAACTTCAGTTATCTAGAAGAGTACCCTCATGTATAATTTTACCCCTTTTTCAGGCCTGAGGGACTAAACTTATGAAAAAGGAACCCCCTCGGAGTCCATAGTTAAGATCTTTTCAGACTCACTAAAATTGAAAAGATCGTCGAGTGATCTTATTCTTTCACACTCGTTAAACTGGTCCAGAAGAACATTCCTGACGGAGTCCATAGTTAAGCTTTTTTCAGACTCCTTAAAAATGAAAAAATGGCTGAGTGATCTTGTCCTTATCACACTCGTTAAAATGGTTTTTGAATAGACGTCTTGTCGGTGCTAGTTTACCCCTTTTTTGAACTGAATAGACTATCTTCGAAAAATGTACCCCAACGGAGTCTCCTTTTACATTTTTTTAGACTCTCTAAATATGAAAAATCGTCGAGCTTGCCTTCACTGGGCTCGTTAAACTTACATCGAAGGACATTACCATTGTGTGTTTTGTTAACAGCGTTTGCATACCTATGTCTTTGGTCTAAATGTTGGCTCCATGTTGATCCCAACTAAACCATCTGAAGCATAACTTATACACAAGCCTTGTAGCACTTTGCCTCTGCGTCTTAACACCCTTGGACCCCATAGGATTTTTTCCAATTATCATTATTCTGAACATTAGTCTAGTCCTTCCGCCTTGAACTTGTATGTTTGTAACACTCATTCCTCCATTGTAACGTAACATTACTTTATTCTTTTTTCCAAAATCATTGAAAAAGACAAAAAAAAATCAAATATACCCCAAAAAGAGGAAGGGAAAAGTATTTTCTTTATTGGCATCATACTGAGTCGCCCTTGGATAAAGCACATCTGTCTATTTGTTCATCAAACCCTGGGATGTAGTACGACCTTAGGAAGTTGTTCTCGCTACATAGAGTTGTGTCCTCCTCCGTTTGGTTATTCTTCCAAACATATGGAGAGTTTGTGTTGCCTCCTGCTTCGTAAACTTATGATTAATGCCCTACTGCCTAAGTCTCATCATTTATCGTGTTGTTTTCCAAGGGAAGTTTCTACCAAGCCTGAGTCGGACCCTCTACAGTTTGTCTCTTTCCCTCATACCCGGCCAGCCTGAACATCCAATCAAGTCTTTGTTTGAAATCAATGAGGCCTTCAGTCTGATCATCAAGATTCTCTAGTCCATGACCGACGAGCCGTCGAAAACCTCTGGGTAGTGAAGTCGTACACTCCTATTACACTCCTACCTGAGTTTTTAAGATTTTGAAGTTGTTACTCGAGCTCTGAAGACCTCATCTCCAGCTATCAGGCCTTATCAGCCTCTGAGAAGATGGATACTCTACATGTATATCTTTTTGATTTCGAGATGTAGCTCCGCTGTGTATTGTTCGCGGCTACACTTTATATAGTGATATGACATGGATCTATAGTGTATTTTATTGGTATCCATGAGTTTATTCTGTCCCAAGCATGGGTATGCCTGCCTCAGTGAGACAATTGTTATTTTTTTGTAGACGGTGCCTCCTAGTTCCTGGTCCCTTGACTCACCTGTTCGACACTTTAGTAAAGATTGGTAATGTATTTCAGCCATCAGATGCTCTTCTGACCTCACACATTAGGGGGCATCTGTTATAACCCTAATTTTCACCAGACATGCTTACCTGGCATCAGGCCATCTCAGATTCCTTCTTTGCCAAAACATTGCAGAACAACTCTTGAAAAAACATCTTTTATAAGGGCCCACGTGCCCTACTCCATTACTGCATGCGTGTACACGCTAGCTGACCTAAAACAACCCACGTGTACCTACAAAAGCACGAAAAAAAGAAAGTTTATGATGAAACACATAGCTTTAGGTGGGTTAACTGAAACTCCCGACCATGCATGGCCGAGGGTTCATCCAAATACCTATCTTCTTCTAGCCTATAAAAGAAGGGTTAGGCATCCCATTTGGAAGAGGGGAATAATAGTAAAGAAAATCTTCCCAATTGCACATTCCCATTGTCCCAACTTTTTAGCCATCCTTGTGCAAAGAGAAATACAGAGAAAAGAAGTTGGAGGACATTTGAAGAGGAGCCCAGGATCAGGTTTGTGGAGCGGTGGCCAGTCTCGACATTGTAAGTTGATTCATTAAATTTAATAATAAAGAAATGATTTTCCCGTCCTGCTATATGAGTTCTTCATAGTTTAGTGAATATATGTTTGAATCTCTAACCCATTAATCTGTAGAACAAATGCATGTAGAGTTTGTTGCTTGTTTTGTACACAGGTCATTCTTGGGAGGATAGATACTAACAAGCGATCAAGTGTGAAGAAGGATCGACATCGAACGTCTGAAACAAGGTATGTTCATTTAACCATGTATTTTCTTAAAAGAAATGGGGATTAGGTCTGGGACGACGGTAGAAAGTAGGATTCTTTCAGTGTTATCTGCATGCATAATATAACCCTAAATGCTAGTCCGTAGGGGGATTTCCCACCACAACAATGAGACGAATGAAATGAATACAAATTATTAAAAAAATATTAACACAAAATAATAGAGATACAGTAAAACTGGTTTTCTATTCAATAATGAAATAAGATGAAACTATAAAATGCAGCGAAAACAAGCTTGTTGGAATGGTGGCTACTTATCTCTAAGAAGATATGTGACGACTGTGCTCATTCACAAGAAGATGATTACAATGAGTCTTTGAAGGAAGTTTACAATAAACAGGAATACCAAAACCCCTAGACATCCAAAAACCTAACCCTAGGAGATGAAGCACCAAAAGTCATGTGGGCCCTGTTTGGGTAAGTTAGTACATTAACTTCTCGGGGTCGTAACTTTTGCATACAAACTCTGTTTTAGGCGTATGATAGCCCGTTTGAAAGGTATCTTCGAGGAGATTAATTTTGGGGCTTCAATCATGCTATAGTCCATCATTGAAAATATTGATCCCAAAAAACCTTCATTTAGGCCCTCAAAATGGCGCCAGAAGTGAAAACTGCTAAAAATAGTAAATTGTTAAAATTGCTAGAAAATTGTTTTGAGTCAGTTGGGAAAGGTGGGTGGCCACCGATATCCATCTAGATCAATAGTGGATATCAGTATGAGAATCCATGAATAATGAAATTATGTCCCTAGATCCTACGCATCCTTGCAACCGTCTAGGAACAAATTCAACAAATAAGAGGCACAGCTGAGTGTGGTGCCCTCGATACACTGTGCTATAGTTGTGACAACCCCGACTGAGACTTCCTACTTGGGACATTTTTTGATTAATTTTCATGCCATAATTTTTGTGGCCATTCTTGTCACGATGTCACTAATCCGCTTGATAATGATTCTACGCGACCCGCTTTCGGTGCCATATTTCTTCTTCATCTCCTCAACCAATGCTTTCTCCTTTGTTTTGTCCTTGAGGAATTTTGCATGATCCATGCCCCGTGATGGAAGCTCTGTGATGTGTGAGATTATCTCTACGTCTATTGAGACGAGTTGTTCTAGCCACAGATATTCTCCATGTGTGACTGCCATCAACTGCTTGATGTAGTTGTTTGTATACTAGCCTCTACCAAAATGTGGTAGGTCCAACAGACCTAGAATCCTGGTTTTGGCCATTCCTATTACCCACTAGAGTGGTTGATGGATTGGATCCCCAAAGGGTCCTATACCCTCAGACTGTAGGTAGAATTTCTTAGAGAATTATGGGAACTTTTCTGTGTTTGTTACATCATGGTCTGAGTATCTCAATTTATCTACATAACCTAACAAGTTTTCTTTTACACGTACCCCTTCCAGTATGCGCGGAAAAACAATTTTTGCAGTGGGTTGTCTACGCGGTGACCTAGGTACCATTTGCTTATCCTTCTATGGTGGTGGCTGACTTGAGGTTCCAACCTCCATTGTTCATTCTTCAGAATATTTCTCTGGTCGACCAGTGGCATCTTCCATTTCTCCCTCCTGTGGTTGTTCTGATATGGTTGTCTATGATTCTTCTAGAGCGGTCATTTATTCCTGGTTTGGAGTCATCCTGTTGACTCTCTGGGCTTCTTAAGGGTTTTTTGGGTGCCCTAGGTTTCCTGCATCATCATTCTGTCGACCCTGCCCCTTGTAACACCATGTTTCCCCCAGTCTGTAAATATAACTATATTGTTCAGGAACTATGGCAAACTCAAAGGTGTGAATGTTTGATTTGATGGACCTTTTTATAAAAGGTCGATGAATGTAAATTATCTTATGAATATGTGTTGCATGACAATTGGGAAGGGGATGTGATAAAAGAGACCACGATGGCTAATGAAAAGGTGGTGGAAGGGACCCGGAACGGTTGCATTAAATTCCACCAAACTAGTACCTTACTGGTTTATACTTGCTCAAGACCAAAACAACTCTTTGACCCAGGAATGAATTTTTGTCAGGATGGTAGGTGGGGAGGCTTCTCAAGAGCTAATGAGGGGATAGGGCGAACCGCCCATACATAAAATCTCTAAGACCTAACCACGGATGGGGAAATTCATGCCACACACAATCTTGCAAAGGGATGTAATAAAGGAAGCGTGGGGGGTGGGTAGAGGGAGGTGGAAAAAATATCGTAGAACAAAACCTAAGCTTGGGAATCAAAAAGAGTTCTGAACATAGGATAAGGAGAGTAACCTTCGTCATCGTCTATTTTTCTATATAGGGAAAAGGAGAGTAACCAGAGGTCTATATATCTGGCCTTGGAGAGAAACCAAAGGTCGGAGATTCAGGGAAACATGAGTGATGATTGACTCGCATGCATAAGTTATGAAGTCCTAAAATGCAAAACACCTTTGTATAGGCATGTGGTCACAACCTGTGGTCACATAGGTGAAGCCCATGCCTTGTGCATGTTCATGCTGGTGGGATTTCAATAGGGCCTGAGAATCAAATAGCGAGATTTCAACAAGAAATCGAAGAGCTAATATGGCTAAGCGTGGGAGTGTTACACCCCTCTTCTAGCCTATTGATTTCCATGCCCGCAGGTGTTGTTTTCTAGGTTTATTCCTCGATGGGTGTGGGGCTTACTGGTGTTGCATACAACGATGGTATTTCATCCACATTGATGACTTCTGGTGGCTGAGGTGGTTGTTGTTGGCTTCCCTGCGATTGCGATTGTGATCTGGTCCTAGCTCTGGGTTGTTTGACAGTCTGGATCGATCCTCCTTGTTTAGGTGGTGCCATGGTGTTAAACAATTTTTGTTCATTGAGCTCAGTATCCTCTATAACCTCTTCAACCTTCACTCTCCGCTACGTATGCTCTATCGCTCTGTGTCATTTCCAATTTCACAATAACCTTTCTGATCCCGCATCCCTGCTTCTTATTGGCGTCGTGTGAAGCTTGTCAAGGAAGTTACCGCGATTATGCCTTAATTGAACCACCGGTTCTTTCGCACTTTCCATTGATTTCCCTCACCGTCTCCAGTTGGAGCAATTAATGCGGTGTCCTGTCAATCGTTTCTGGCATTCAATTCCGCTACCCTCTATCACTTGGCACTTCCTTTGTCGTATCCGCCTTTCTCGCTTGTTTTCATTTTGAACTAACCATTGGCCTTGTCTCCATCGGTCTCATATTTCTGAGTGTGCGTGCTCCTTCTCCTTTCAACGCATTGTGCTTCTGTTGGTACCGTTTGATATGCTATTTATTTTTTTTACTGCGCAATGAATTTCAAGTTGTGGGTGGTTGACTATCCTTGTATAGCTTCAGTCGAATCCCATTGATCATCCTTCTAAGTTATGCACCTCCTCAGTCCTTCAATTGTACATCTCCCCCATTTGTGACAATTTTTACTTCATATGGTCCTAACTAGTGCATTCTGAGTTTTCTTGGGTGCTGAATGGATCTAATATCATACATCAACACTAAGTCTCCTTCATTTAATTTTTTCCTCTTGATATGTCTGTCATGCTAAGCTTTGTCGCTTGCTTTCTGAACTTCTTGGTAGAACCTTGCTAGGATCCTATCTTCCTCCATGATCATTAGTTGACTCAACATGTCATGTATTGTGCCTCGTTCTTTCATGTTCGTAATTGATGCTACACGCAGACTGGGTACCAAAAATTCTAATGGCACCATTGCTTCTTGTCCATTTATCA
This sequence comes from Picea glauca, assembly GCA_000966675.3. Lineage (NCBI taxonomy): Eukaryota > Viridiplantae > Streptophyta > Pinopsida > Pinales > Pinaceae > Picea > Picea glauca. The sequence goes on along the minus strand of JZKD02S1212437.1, from coordinate 1,159,132 downwards.
ATCTGAATGGCATGTGTCCTGTCAACTGCTTCATGTATGCCCAAAATACTGTTGGTATTTTGAGGTCCCAATTGTCCCTATTCACATTACAGATCTTCGTCAGTGCATTTTCAATGATTTTGTTAAATGCTTCTATTGTTCCATTTTCCTGTGGGTGATATGGTGTACTCTTTTGATGATGAACTTCAAATTCCTTAGTCATAGCCTTGATAGTACTGTTAATGAAGTGAGTGCCTTGGTCGCTCATCAAAATTCTTGGGCAACCAAATCTAGTGATCACTTGCTCAAAAAAAAAGTGTGTTGTTGTTTCTGCGCTACAATCTTTGACTAGTGCAGCTTCTGCCCATATTGTCAGGTATTCTGTGATGGTGATAATATACGTTACTCATGTCCTCTTTGATGGTGGGTTAATTGGTACCACAAAATCTATTTCCCATATGTTGAATACCTGCAAAGTTATATGTGGTCACAATGGCATCTTGTCCCTTCTATTAGGTTTACCAACTCTTTGACATACATCACATCTCTGCCAGTATTCTTTTGAGTCTTTGTGAATGGTCGACCACCATAGTCCTGCGCGCAGTACCTCCTACGCGTGAGATTTTTTCTTTCTATGCAAGAGGTTTCGAGTTCAGGTTATGTGGTTGTATATTGATATCCCAACTCTTGTGAGGTTCAATATTGAGACTTCTCAATGTTGAAGCTTCTTCCTTTTTGTGCAAGAGTTTTAGAGTTCAATTTCTTTTTCTTTTCCATCAATGGAGGCGGGGGCATTGTTGAGAGGATGATTCCTTTATATGTTTTTGTCATCTATTTGTTCCCTATTAAAACATGCCACATATAATAATATTTGTTTTATTGACCTGCCACCTATTGCATTGTTTTTCTTTTTAACTTTGTTTGTTGGATTGTGGGTGATGAGTTGCAGGGCCTAAGGATCCTAGCTTCAATTCGACTTGATAATGCTTCTAATGCTACTGTTATTCTCGCTCTTCCTTTTTCTCGTGACATTGTCTACCAAGAGCATCACTCTAGCTAGAGATATTGAACATGTTTCAATATGTCTAGTGAAAATGGATGAAAGAGGGGGGGGGGGATGAAATCTATTACATCATTGATGAGAGAAAGAAGAAGATGGATAATTTTCCATTCATGGAGAGACTGAAAAAGATGTGATAGTAATCTTTGTATACATGTTGGGAGTCTCCATTATTCTTGAGGCATAGTTAAGTTATACGAGGAAGGTCCTTTGAATTCAAATCCCTTTTAAACTTGTTTTGATATTATCTTAACTAAAATAATATTGATTCATATACCTTATGAGAATAAAGAAAGTTAGGGTCATTAATATAGTACCTCTGACCAAATATCAGAATCTAGGCAAGTTAGAACATATATAATCATCATTTATCTTTGACCCATCATTGTACCACCTCACCATGCCATTTGTAGCCATGTCTCATTAGTCTTCACAAGGCATCACACTACCTAGAGTATTTCACCATAGAAGAAGTAGACCAGGGCTTCATCATTGAGCCATGCCAACAAAGATTGTTTTTTGGGAAAAATATTTTCATCTTTTTTCAATGTATATACTATGATTAGATTGTTATTGTTTTTTAATCTTAAGAGAAGTTAGGTAACTACAAAGGGAAGACAATGTCCATGGAATATATGGAATTTAAAAAGGGCACAAAATATTCCCACTATAGTTTTAAAAAAATGAAATCTTTTGCAACATATACACTTTTCATTAAGCACCAAAAATTAACAATAGTAGCCATGGAGTGAGTTATGCTTAGGATTATTGTGATGATTTGAACAATAAGTAAATTTCCCTTGGCTACAACAATCCTTTGACCTTCTACAACTTGGTTATGACACTAGAGATTGGTTAGAAAGGTAGCTTAGAAATCGGTTTATATAGCCAAGGAAACCAACTTTTCATTTTTTTGTGAGAGTAGAACCAAATAAAACCATAGCAAGAGAGTCATAAACCATGCTTTCATTTCCATATTTCTCAAAGCCAACCACAATAGCCTTGTGATTGAATCCTTCAACGGACTCAAAAAACCTATATCCAATTCAAGAATAGAAAAAGTAACATTGCAGCTTAATAAAAGTTAGGGAGAAGCATAAAAAATATGACCAAGCAAAATATAATTAGTTTCTCACCATCCATTCTTGTTTTATAATCAAATTCACATTGCTTGAAAAATGTAGAACTAAACTTTGTTAGAAACCATGTATGATACAAAGTTCATCTGAGAACAACAATAAACCATTCATTTTATTTAAGTCAATATAAGTTTAAATGAAAAACCTCTTGAGCTCTTGTTTGTAATTACTTATAAAGTTAGAATTATCCATTGGAAAATAAGAAAAAATAGGAAACCTTTCTCTAAATATAGAGAGGTATAAAAACAATAATGCACCAATGTTACAAAGAAACACTTTGGGATATTCATATTTCTAATAGATAATATAAAAACAATATAACCAAGTAGACTAACTAATACTGAAAAAAACACGAGTTGATCACTACAAAAAAAAACACTATTTTTCATCCCATAAAGAAATATGTCAATATCAAGCTAGCTATGGCCAAAATTGAAGCATACATAATTTTTAGTCTAATCAGAAATTAAGGATGATATATGATATTTCATATCACCTTGAAGTTTGAACCATTCATGGCCAACGCCAACACTTAAAAGACATATAAATGGAAATTTTAACTGTTCAACGTGGCTTTTCTCCTTACCGATAACACAGTTTGTCCTATTTCCAAAAGCAAGACCTATTGATCATTTATCTCCTTTGAGGTTGAACCTTGTGACGATATGCAAATTACTTTTTTGCAAAATTTAGGCTTAAGCTTGTAGATTGAAAATTCAGCACTATAAGTTCTTGTACCCTTGAAAAATGTTAAAAATGTACTTCTACAAAACTTTCATGTCAAAACAAAAAGGGAATATGATGTTAAAAAATTATATAAACATGTTTTGATATCAATACTTTTTTTCCTTGTTAAAAGATTTTTTGTTTTGCATTGAAAAGATTTCAAGACTAGATATGGTTTATATACTATCTACCAAAACCCAATATCTTTAAATTTCAAATTGTGCTTCCTCCTCATTAAAAGTTGTCACCCACCATAGCAAATAAATGAATGGACACCACTAAACTTCGTCACATGTCATTCATATCCCATATCTTTAATATTATGAGTCCCTTGGCAATATAGCTTTCAATTCAACCTCAAGATTACTTTGACTTTTAAAAACTTGCAACATTTTCATAATGTTTTCAAATGTTTGTGAACATTAAGCTTTAATCAAATTAAATTATCAAATTATTATAAATAAAGAAAAATGATTTATTTTTTATTTTTTAAATATTTAAAAACTTCATACTTTTATTGATAAGCCCAAGTTAAGTGACAAATATTTCCCAGTTTAAAAGGGAGTTTAAAAGGGATTTGTGAGAGAAAAAAACAAATTAAAAGATTAAATTTGAAAAAAATTGCAAATTAGCCCAGAGGAAATGGTGTCAAGTAATAAATAAATTGTATATTCTATTGTGATATCTGATTCATGGAATATAATAAGCATTTGGAATTCAAACATATCATTTTTTTTCCACAGAAAAATTCGTAATAATTCAAACATATTATTATGATGTGAGACATCCAATTTAAAGCAACTGACTTTTATTGAATGGTTTTGTATAGCCGGATAGTACGGATTGATTCCGACTTTGAATCACACAAAATCCTTCCACTAAATCACACAAAATCTTCCAACTAAATGAACAATTTGTTATCTTCGTATAGAAAACCAACACGCAATTCATAGCCCGACAGTATGGACTGATTCAAAGCAATGAGAAATAGCATAATTTATTATCGCCATATAGAAAACAAACACACAATTCATAGCCCGATATTACGGATTGATTCAGGGTTTGAATGCTAGGCTGCAAAGTCCTTCCACTGAATCACACAAAATCTTCCAACTTAATGAACAATTTATTATATCCGTATAGAAAACCAACACACAGTTCAGTCACGACTAGCCTATTTAGAAGCCAATACCAACATCAAAATGCAATTAACAATTTACAAACCAATAACCGCATCCGCAAAGGAAATCCTTTGGTGATGAATGCACTGAACAAACTCTTTCCTCTCAGTTTTTTTTTTCCTTTGTAACTAAGGATTCATAAAATAACATCCCCTTATTAGTCCCTGCCAAGGCCAGGGACTAATAGCGATGAGTTCATCGTTGACTGGATATTAGTTTAGGGTTGACTTTAGATTTTTGTTTTATATCAAATGTGTAACATAGGAAATCAAAATATGTATTTTTTTTAATAATAAAAAAAATTATTTTTCTAACATTTGATTGGCTAATATCTTTCAAGTGTTATTGCAGGCTTCACGTCATTCAATGTATTGACAATTAATAGATTTGACAATGTGGTCAGCCAATTGTACTGGGA
>JZKD02S1212437.1:1125434-1141511 GCA_000966675.3 Picea glauca | reverse complement strand
TTTAGAGTTTCAATGTAGGGTTACATCGATGGTGTATGTGAAAGTCATATTTTTTTTTTTACATGTGGTGGATAGAAATTTTTATATATAAATTGATTATCATAATTTTATTATATTTAAAAATGTATTAAGCAATGCAAATAAAAAGACTTAAAATAATAGTAATAAAAATATAATGTTATTATGAGATTTTTATTTTGAATGAATTTGAGTTTGATATTAAGCATTTAACAAAAGGAAAAAATAAGATCATTAAAAGTTATTAAGTAAATATTCTAAAAACTAAATTCTTTGTTCTGGTACCTTAAATTTATAGACTTTTACATATACTAATGAAACAAGGCTTTTCTAAACTTTGCATGGAAAGGTTCATTGTTCCTATTTTTAACTTTGCATTGAAAGGTTCATTGTTCCTATTTTTAAAGACCATTTGTCCTTTTTTTGACAAAGTTGTATGAGGTCATTTTACAAATGAAAATTAGATTTTGGTTAGAAAGTTTGGTAAAAATGTCTAAATCCCAAGATAACTTTTAGAAGCTATCATTTGGGCATGGACCATTTAATCAAATTTTAAGATTATTGTAGAGGAATGTTGGAATAATAAAACTAATCTTCTTTGTCAATTCATTAAATTTGGAAAATATTTTAATACAGTCACTAAAAATAACCTATGGAAGATATTTTAAGATCTAAATCTTTCTTGAGTTGAACATTATGCTCATAAGGTGGTACAATAAAGTAATCACTAAATTCAAGGATAATGAAGGTTGGTTAAAATAAATAAATTATAATATAGGGGTTAAGAAACATTGTTACAGGGAAGGTAGGTGTTCGGTGGGGTTTGTCTACGACTCTAAAGGGAAAAATGATCTATAATATATGCTTGGGGACTTGGTAAATTTCCACGAACAACAAGACCAAGATGAAAGTACCTTCTATTTGGTAGGGTCTTATTTCTCTAAAAAAAAAGGGATTTGTAAAGTCTTAGTGATTGGTGAATCCATACGAATCATAAGAGCACTATATTATTGAAGTCTTTCATCCAATCCTTCTTTAGCTATACTTCCTATGGTCATAGTTCCCGAGGTGAAAGTTCCTCGGGTCATAGTTCCTTAGGTCAAAGTTCCTCATGTCATAGTCCCTTAGTTCAAAGTTCCTCAAATCATATTTCCTAAGGTCATAGTTTATGAGGTAAAAGATCATGAGTCCAAAGTTCTTAATGTCATAGTTCTTGAGGTCAGGGTTTATGAGGTCAAGTTTCATGAGGTCAAAGTTCATAAGGTCAAAGTTCAAATTTCCTTAGGTCAAAGTTCATGAGGTCAAATTTCATGAGGTCAACCATAACCTAAGGACTTTGACCTCAAAAACTATTACCATAGGGAATTTTACCTCAAGAACGTTGAAAAGCACTCTTCCATCTATGGGCTGTGAGAAACTCTCATTTTCAAAGCATCTCATGAAAAAGGTTAGTTTTACCAGCATTGTATGGAATTTGTCATTAGCTTTACCAACATTAAGAATATAATATATTACCATGAATAGAGACTTCCTAATAAATTTGTGAATATCACTATGCTCATTAAAAATTGAGATACAGTTGTTGGAAATTGACATGAAAGAGAATCCACCTATCCTGCATCATTGCTAAGACAAAAAAATGCATTGTTTTCTAATGTGGATTACTCATATGTAAGTACTATAATGAATTCCCCCTTATCATGCATTGTCCTCCTTACACTTCTCGATGTATTAACAAACAAACAAAAAAAGGCCCAAATAAATGAGTAAATTTTATATCAATCCAAACACTTTCATCCAATTTTTGTTTTCACATTTTTCATTTTTCTAATGAAAGAAAATAAAAAGGGAAAAATTAATGTTAAGCATGAAAAGAGAATGAGATCTCACCTTGATAGGGTTTGATGTACACTTTTGCTTCCATTTTTAATATAGATTGTGAATGAGTGATGGCACTAGAACTTGGTTGTTCTTTCTCAAACTCTTTTCTCAACTCCTTTTCTTGGTATTCATTATCTCTTACTTTCTCATAAGATATATTTTTTGAGTTAGAGCCACCAACCTCTCTAAAAGGTCCAAAATTATTTGCTAGATCTGCTAGAAGGAGGGCCATGTTATGAGAGATATCAACAACTTGCTCTTCCATCCTCAAAAACCTCTCTTATGCCGCATATTGAGGATTGTTATGGATATACTCATCCTCCATGGCTAGGGTTATGCAACCCCCTTTTTAAGCCAAATCTTGGATCTTACAAATTTCCACAAATAGCCCAAAAAACCTAGCTTTGATACCAATATGATCTGTAAACTACCATAGATATTCCACTGAAAAAGTTCACCAAAACAGATCATATATTATACTAAAATATTATGATATGTAGGGTTATTTCCTTTAATATCAGATTTAATTGCTACTATATTAGTGCTTGAATTTATGAAAAAATAAAATTTAAATAAAGAATAAACAAATAAAAAAACCACCACACCATTGAACACACTATCCATTTTGGGAAACCGAATATGGGAGAAAACCCAGCTAGAAGGTGAGGCCTATGTTCTTCTCTCTTTTCTCCAGTTATGAAAATGAAAATACAAAGAAGGGGGAAGTCAATATGGAGTTTCCTATGACACTGTGGCCTAATAAAATGCTACTAAATATCCTACCTCCTTTATTATTCTCTCAAAATACCACTCTTGTATTCTTTACTCAACTATGGAACAAGTAAAGTGCTAAATCATGGAACCCTTTCTCCTTCTAGTGGCTTGGTATTTAACATAGCCCGATATTTGTCTAGGGTTAGGGTTTTTGGATCCCCAACCCTCAATTAGTGATAAGGATTTGGACCATATAGAATCTTCTTGAAATTCTAGATGTGGATATCCACACATATGTGAGTAATGGGGGATGAGGTGGCATCCACTCGAAGCATGGTGGTCAATAAGGTAGTTCAACTTGCATGAGCCATAAATTCCACATATAAGGTCTAATCAAGGTGATTCTCCTAAGCTCATAGTTCCTAATCTCCAATAGTTGTGATATCTCCCTTAAATGCAACCGAAGGGTTAGATTTGAGCCAAACCAACTCAATCCATTCATAGCTGTCCTTAGAAGAAAAATGGATTTCTTCCAAGATTTTCTCAACCAATTGGGTGCTCCCTTACAATGGGAAATAGAGCGCTACAACACTCCCTGCTAGATAGACAATGAGCGCTAGCGCTCCCTATGTATGAGCAGGGGAGAGCTGATATTCCCAAAGGTTGTCAAGATGACCAATTCTCATAGAAAAACTTTTGTTCCGACTGTTTGATGATAGGGAATCTTCTTCTAACATGTTTTAGGGTTTGTATCAAGTGTTTTCATAGTGTCGTTCACGGTGCGACACTTAAAGAATGAGAATGCAACCCTTACGATACTTGCGACAAAAGTGAAACACTTGCAACAATGAGAATGTGACATTATAAAAGTGAGGAATTTCGATGTGTAACAAAGACACCAACTGGTTATAGACCAAGGAAGTTCCACCCAACTGTAAACATTGTTGTTCCAAGTCTCAGCAACAGTGTCACCCCCGAGCCAGGGATATGAATCCACAATGACGGTTCCATAATGTCACTCGGATTCCCAAGCCAGTCAACACTCAAGCTAGGTATATATACTCATTACTTAGTATATATGTCGATAAAGTATATATACCGGTATATATACTAGGTATATATGTCGGTATATATACCTAATATATATGTCGGTATATATACCAGGTATATACTAGGTATATACTAGTGTATATAATAAGTATATATACTAGTGTATATATTAAGTCTATATACTAGGTATATATACTAGTGTATATACCAATATATAGACTGGGTATATATACCAGTATATATACTAGGTATATATACCAGTATATATACTAGTGTATATACCAATATATAGACTAGGTATATATACCAGTATATATATTAGGTATATATACCAGTATATATACTAGTGTATATACCAATATATATATTAGGTATATATACCAATATATATACTCACATATATACTAGTATATATACTGGTATATATACCAGTATATATCCTGGTATATATACCAGTATATATCCTAGTATATATACCAGTATATATCCTAGTATATATACTTGGTATATATACTAGTGTATATACCAAAATATATACTATATATATACCAATATATATACTAGGTATATATACTAAGTATATATACTAGGTATATATACTAGGTATATATACTAGGTATATATACTAGGTATATATACTAGGTATATATACTAAGTATATATACTAGTGTATATATCATTATATATACTGGTATATACACTAGTATATATACTTAGTATATACACTAGTATATATAATGGTATATACCTAGTATATATACTGGTATATATACCCAGTATATATGTTGGTATATATACCTAGTATATATACTGGTATATATACTAGGTATATATATCGACATATATACCTAGTATATATATCGATATATATACTAGTCAGGACACATTCGCCAAGAACCTTCTTTCTTCAGGACCATGACTGCAACCTTACAAGTGGTATCTGTCGTTACGCGCATAAACCCGTGGTTGAGGGATTCATACATGCAGGAAATACAAGTGGTACTTAAGCGCACATCTATTGGCCACCCTTGTAACCCCTGTTGGTACCCCTTCGAGTGGTAGCACATCAGACAACACCTGTGTATGGATTAGCCTAGATGTGTCCTAACTTCCGTGCCCTCAACAAACTTACCATCAAAGAAAAATTCCCCATTCCTGTCATTGATGACCTCCTGGATGAATTGAGTGGCGCCCAATTCTTCACTAAACTTGATCTTCGTTCGGGCTACCACCAGATACGTATGAAAGAGGCATATATTCCCAAGACTGCCTTTATAACTCATGAGGGCCACTATGAGTTTTTGGTCATGCCCTTTGGCTTGTGTAATGCCCCCTCCACCTTCTAAAGCCTCATGAATCATGTCTTTCATCCTTTTCTCCACCATTTTGTCTTAGTTTTCTTTGATGATATCCTCATCTATAGCAAAACCTGGACAGACCATCTTGCTCATGTGGATCGAGTTCTCCATCTACTCTCTCAACACCAACTTTTTCTGAAACAGTCTAAATGTGCTTTTGGCGCCTTAGAAGTAGAATACTTGGGTCATCTGGTTGGCAAAGATGGCGTCAGGGTGGATCCTAAAAAGATTGAAGCTATGCAAGACTGGCCTCACCCAAAGACTCTTAAGGGCTTACGTGGATTTCTAGGCTTAACAGGGTACTATCGCAAGTTTGTTAAGAATTATGGGAAGATTGCAACACCTCTCACTGCTCTCCTAAAAAGGAAATCTATCACTTGGACTCCAGCCGCTACTCAAAATTTTCAAACCTTGAAGATGGTCATGTGCACCACTCCAGTCCTCTCCCTTTCTGATTTCACAAAGACCTTTGTGTTGGAATGTGATGCCTCAGGGAAAGGAATTGGTGATGTCCTTATGCAAGAGGGCCGACCTTTGGCCTTTACCAACAAGCAACTATCTGAAAGAGATTTGGGAAAATCCATCTATGAAAAGGAAATGTTGGCTATTCTGCATGCTGTGGATCTGTGGCGTCCTTATCTATTGGGGCAACGGTTCCAAATTAAGATATTTATTGGGGCAACGGTTCCAAAAGCCTCAAGTATTTTCTGGAACAACGCATTTCCTCCCCAAAACAACAAAAATGGGTGACTAAACTCTTTGGATATGATTATGAGATCATTTATAAGAAAGGAAAAGACATCGGGGTTGTGGATGCACTTTCCCGAAAATATGAAGATGAAGGATCCCTTTTTTCTCTTTCATTCATTGTACCAGATTGGCTCCAAGCCATTCGCCAGGAATGGCTACAATGACCTTGGTATCATGGATTCCTTGCATGATTGTTTGTTTGTTTTAAGTTTAGATGACATCCTAAAATAATATTAAATCAAAACAAAACATTCTTAGAGGATGAGAATACCATGGATTCCTTACATAATTGTTTGCATTATTGTTTGTTTGTTTTATGTTTTTACATAATTGTTTGCATTATTGTTTGTTTGTTTTATGTTTTTTACAAAATATGCGCATATACAGAAGTCGGCCATTTTCATATATGCACATATATGGAAGCTGATTGCTTCCGTATATGCACATATACAAAAGTCGACCATTTCCGTATATGTGCATATATGGAATTTGACCACTTCCATATATGCGCATATACAGAAGCCGATCATTTCTATAAATGTGCATATACGGAAGTGGTCAACTTCCGTATATGCACATATACAAAAGTGGTCAAATTTTGTATATGTGTCGTATATGCACATATACAGAAGTTGACCACTTCCGTATATGCACATATATGGAAGTGGTCAAATTCCGTATAGTCAACTTTCATATATGTATCATATATGTGCATATACGAAAGCTGACCACTTCCGTATATGCTCATATATGGAAATGGTCAGTTTCCATATATGCGCATATACGAAAATGATCGCCTTCCGTATATGCGGATATATGAAAGCGGTCGGCTTCCATATATGCACATATACAAAAATGGTCGATTTTCATATATGCGCATATACGAAAGCTGACCACTTCCGTATATGTTCATATACGGAAGTGGCCAACTTCCATATATACCACTTCTGTATATGCGCGTATATGAAAGTCGACCATTTCCATATATGCGCATATACAGAAGTGGTCAGCTTCTGTATATGTGCATATACGGAAGTGGTCAGCTTCTATATAGCAAGCTGATATTGATTGGGGATTAGAGCATGGATATAAATATGTCCATCTGGGACTTATCCAGTTTGGGATCAATCCTTTAGTTCGACCAGGTTTAGATACTTCTGCTCTAAATTGTATCATTGATTCAAGGCATAATACCTTCTCAGATGCCTTAATATCCAGATTCCAAGCTCCCTTGCACAATGGACCAGTCTGGTCATCCGCCATTCCCAGATATCAAGTTTCTCTTACAAACCCCTACATCAATACTCTCCTACAAGCCTATGTACAGTTTTCTAGCTTTGATATGGCTGAATCTTCTGAAATTTCCCAACTACATACCACTACCTGCCTACGCTTTGTCTCTACAACTATGCTTGCTCTAAACCCTAAGTTATTGCAACGTGCTACCAGTGAAAGCGTGGTGGTTGGCCCCGACAATGTCACCCCACTTACTTTAGGTTTTGCTAAACTCACTACTGTGGAAGAATGGTCTGCAGAATATGAACCCATCTCTTCCAGGATATCGCCTTTCATGGCTAGAGAACTCAAAATAGAGCAAAATGCATCTAGAAGAAATGTCTTAAGAATAGGAAGATCACAGAGCAAAAGACATCAATATTTAGAAAGATAATTGTCTTCTCTTTCTACCAGTAGCTCTGATTCAACTCAAAAAAGATATTCATTCTCTAACATATCATCTCCATCCTCCTCCTCCTTCTCCAAAGCACCTGTATATAAACTTGTTCTAAATAAATCAGCTTTGGATGATCATTTACTTACTCACCAAAAAGGTTCTAAGAATTGCTATTATTGCAAAAAGTATATCCCTACTCAAGAGCAAACCTATGAACCTTCTATAAATACAAATATGTCCCATGTTCCATCTGCTCCTAAGAATTTTAGGACATTCCAGTAAAAAATAGAACACAATGGCCAACATGCTAACTATTCTGAATGTCAAGATCTAGCCATCCCTATGCTAAAAATGATCAATGCACCTCTACCAAGAAGTGACAGGGATAAAAAGTCTAGCTTACCACAGAGAAGTCTTGGACCAGGAAACCACATTATTACGTTCAAAAATGATATGGTAGCCGACTTAGATTTTGTAAAATATAGAAGAGCAGATGCAGAACCACCTCAAGATATAGTGAGACTCCAAAATTATGCAAACTACCAGTCAGTTTGTCTTGCACAGAACATTGATGATATAGCGCAAGATTTGCTACAGACTAAGACCCATATGAATGGTTTGCATTTAGAAATTGATTCCTTAGAAAACAATCAGGAACAAATGAAGTCTCAACTTGAAAAGATTCTTGAGAAATTAGAAATAATTCAGACTGCAGTCTTTAGCCTGAAGGATTCTTTTGAGGAAGAGAATAAAACTCCTCCCCCCCTAAAAATTGAAGATATTGAGAGGATTGCCTCTTTCAAATGGTTTGGTTCTTCAAGTTCTAAAGAAGAACAAAAACATCTAACTCTCAAACAGCTAGCCAAAGAAGTCCCAAATCCAGCCTTAGCAAGAATTGTTGAAGTTCTGGAAATTGCTGTTGAAAAGATAGAGTTAGTCAAAAAGCAATCTTTTGCATTAGAAGATGATATCAGATTAGCATCACAAGCTAGAATCTCAATAGTTCCTTTTATCAAAGCAATAGATGATGCTGAAATTTCCACAGCAAATGCACCCCGTTCATCACATGATGATGTAGGTGGAAATGCTTTCCAATCTACTTGGGAAAAGTGGTGCAATGAAAAATATGGTTCATCCAAAAAAGTCCCCTTTGATGTTGCTAATTCTAGAGAACATCCTTATCTCTCACGAGAAAATATAGAATCTGCCCCTATCACAAATCTTAATTGCAGATCAAAAAATGAAATGATGATGATAATCCAGAAATGGCAAGCTTGGGCAAGGACCCAAAAATTGCTATTCAAAGATAAGGTATCTTGGAGCGATTTAGCTTTAAGATTGACTTGGGGGTTTACTGGAAATTTAGGAATTTGGTGGGAAAGAGTTCGTGAAGAAGACAAGCTAAGATTATTAAATAATAATGCACCAATCGAAGAGCTTGTTAAAGCAGTAGTGCATGAATTCTATGGAAATATGAAAATTGATTCTAATCATTTTGTTGATTTATTTATGAATCAACAATTATGTCATATATCTCAACTCCCAGAATTCCTCTGTACTATGCAAGATTTATTGTACAAAGTACCTGATCCAGAAAATGTAGCATACTTACGAAAGTATTTATCTGCTATGCCTGGAAAAGTACCCAACCTAGTTAGAGATAGACTTGAAGAATTGGATATTGATATATCTCAATTATCTCTAGCAGGTCTATACAAGCATATTGTTATGGCTCTGCAGAAGGAATGTTTTCGAAAGAAGACTAATAAATCAATAAAGAAACAATTAGGTTTCGATTCTTCTGTCTGTGATACATTTGCAGAAACATACCACTTTGGTTGTAATAAGAAACAGAATAGGAAAGGATCCTGTAAAAAGGATTGTGGCTGTTTTAAATGTAAAACTAAATCTAAAGGATTTTCTAAGAATTATCCTAAAAGATTCACAAGAAATAGTCATTCCAGAAAGAAAGCCTATTTTAAGCATCGACCACAGAATTATAAAGCAAAGCAGTCATCCTGCTTTATCCAAAATAAATTCCATGGATCTATTCCAATCTGGCTATGATCCTTCCGAATGGGAATTAGTTGACAACCGTTCAGATGGTGAATACCTATCCTTCACCGAGGATAGTGACTCCTTTCCAGAAGAAAATCACTACAACCAGGATTCTGATGTTGAATCAGAACTCTCCCAGATAGATGAAACCTTACACTTTCTTGATATAAAAATGATGGCACCCTATATAGACCTCCCATCTCTTCTCAAACAGTGGTCTGATCTCCAAGCCAAATTGTCCATTCTCACTCCTGGACAATTTCAGCTCTCCAGACGTTATGATTCTCAAATTTCTCAACTCACTGCCCAAATCGCTAAGATCCAGCAGCCAAGCGTGGTGAATATCCAAAATTACACACCCACAGATGCTGATTTTATCCCATCATAAAGAAAAGATTCTAGAGCAAAAGGTATTGTTAAGTTTTCAGAACCTATTCAGGAAACTCTACCAGAGGATGAATCCTTAGACAATACTATATTCCACCTTGAAGAATCAATCAAAGAAAAAGAAGCATTAGTTGTTGATTTATGGAAAAGCTTAAAGCTGGAGAAAAAAGAATTGAACTTTCTCAAGATGAAAAGAGATGAACAACTAGAAAGAGAAATGTTCAATAAAGATACAGAAATTGAACCATTGGAGTCTAAACAAGTGAATGTCTTAGATGATAGATTGGTTATCCCTGTAAATATAAAAGTCCAAGGATATCTGCAATACACCTTAGATGCACAACTTGATACAGGTGCAATGAATTCCTATGCTAAGCATGGAGCTATTCCATCATATTATTGGCAGCCAATAGATATCTCATTCAGAGCTGTCAACAAATATGAAATAAAGATCAAATATATTGCTCCAGATTTCCCTATACTCATACAAGAAGAAAAAGTATCAGTTACACTTTACTGTTATGATATTGGTGCAAATATACTGTTAGGACAAGACTTTGTAAATAAATGTTTACCTTTTGTTATAGGTAGTAACTTTGTACAGATTACAGTTTTGGGCAAAACAATCAAAGTACCCAGCAAGTCTTGTTATGAAACAAGAATTGCAGTAAAGCAAACTTTCCAACAAATTGAGAAATCTACAAGCAGTCTGATACATATCCAAAAGATCATTGGACATGCTGAAAAACATGGTATAGAAATGATAAAAGATATCAAAGAAAAGATAGAATCTGATTGTACATCAGATTATCCAAATGCCTTTTGGACCAGAGAAAAATATTTTGTCAGTCTGCCCTATAAGGAAGATTACATCCCAAAACCATAGAAAGCCTCTGCTAATCACATGTCTCCCACAGAATGTGAATACTGCCAGAAGGAGATTTCAGAACTCTTAGAAAGAAAGTTGATAGAAATAAGTAGGAGCCCTTGGGCTTGTCCTGCCTTCTATGTCAACAAACACAGTGAACAGAAAAGAGGAAAACCCAGAATGGTGATAAACTATAGAGCTTTAAATGATGCTCTACTCCCTATCAGGTTTCCTTTACCATCCAAAGAGTTGTTGTTTTCAAAGATTGGGAAGTGTAATGTTTTCAGTAAATTTGATTTGAAAAGCGGATTTTGGCAAATTGGGATAATTCTTAAAGATAGATACAAAACTGCATTTGTTGTCCCAAATGGTCAATACCAATGGAAAGTGATTCCCTTTGGTTTGAAGAATGCACCATCTGAGTTCCAGAAAAGAATGGATGACATCTTCAAACATTTTAATTTTGTAATTGTATATATTGATGATTTGCTTGTTTGTTCTGTAGACTGTAAAGTTCATGTACAACATTTGAAGGTTGTTTATGACCTTTTGTATAAACATGGTTTGGTGCTTAGCCGTTCAAAGCTCTATTGGGCACAGACAAAGATTGAGTATCTTGGGTTGATACTATCCAGAGGAGAAGTAGAACTCCAAGATCATATTTTGAAAAAGCTTTCAGAATTCCTTGATGAAATTCTTGACCAGAAACAACTCCAAAGGTTCCTTGGTTGTCTGAACTGCATCCGACAGTTTTATGAAAATCAAGCAAAGGATGTCAGGATACTCCAGAAAAGATTGAGTAAAGTTATACCATGGAATTATAAGATGACTCAAGCTATTCAGATTATAAAGCAGAAGATCCAGAATCTCCCTAAGCTATATCTTCCAGACATGACCTTACAACTAATATTAGAAACTGATGCCTCAAATGATACTTGGGCAGCAGTATTATTGCAGAAGAATGGTCCAAAACTAGAAGAAGTTTGTATATATACTTCTGGGTGTTTCAGTGATACTGAGTCAAGATACCCTTCTTCTCATAAAGAAATTCTTGCTGTCAAAAATGGCATTAAGAAACTCAAATTGTTTTTAAAACCTGTACATTTTGTTGTAAGAACATATTTGAAGCACATGAAGGGAATGTTGTCTAATCAATGTCTGTTGGAACAGGGAAACAACAGAATTCTGCGATGGAGTTTGTGGCTTGACGGATTTGATTTTGAAATCCATTACAAGCCTGGTAAAGATAACTGTGTTGCAGATCTACTTACCAGAGAAGCCTCTCCTCACCAAGACAAAGACAGAACAATTAAATGGCTTCATCCTCCTTGAGCATAAGGGATGCTCCTCCACCAGGATTCAAATGGATCGTAGTGTGTACAGATTGTGAATATTGTTTTTGTTCTAATTGTTTGAATTGTCACATAAGAAGCAGTGCAGCCTGTATAAATATTCTAAATAACTGGATACAAAAATATAACCATAGTACTTCTTATATGGGTTATTTTAGAGACAACCATACTATGGAAAGAGAATTAGTTACTAGAGGACCAATGAAAGGACAAAAATACATTCTATTATATACTCCTTGTATTATCTATGAAGACTATTGCAAAATAATGCTGCAGGCTAAACATGATGGATCATGCTGGCTAATCTTCGAATGTTCAACATTCAAAGATACCCCTATCTGGTGGTCTGGTTGGTTGTATATCTTATACTGGAATTATTGTCCAAGAGATGTTACTTTATTTGGAACAAGTAAGGATGCCTTTATACAACGGTTCAGAGCAGAAATAGAAGAAGCTGCTCATTATGAAGGATGGTTTGTATTTAACTTATCATTCCAAGGAAGTGAGTTGCATTTTGAAAAGTTTGAGCCACCTCATCCTCAATCTTATAAAGTTACCAGTGAGTATTTTGGCGACTTATGTGTACCTGAAGATGAGATAATACCTGCCATGCAAGGATCGCCATTTTATAAATGTTTCAGCGGACTTCCACCATTCTCAAATGAACATAGTTCTCCTCCGAGCAGTCACTTTGACTATGACAGTGATGGCTCTTTTGATTCAATTGTTGAGTTTAATATAATAAATCATATGGAAGCATGATGGGCCATGAAGTCCTTGTTTTGTAATAATTGATTCCATTCATGTCTAACGGGCTGACAGTGGTGTCCCGTCAGTTCCGTGGGTTCCTGTAGAACTGCACTTTGTAATAATATGATTCAAGATATTCATCTTTTTAAGATTTGCGAATATTTTCTTTAGTCAAGTCATTCCGTAAAAGTCGGTATGGGTCCCCATATGGTCGAGCCTCTAAGGGATGAGATAACAACTGTAGTCCACAGCTGCCCCATCCACTTGAAGGAATCTTTGGTCACCGACAGTTGCCAGTTAATAGTTATCGATAACCTACTAGAAATTGTATAAATAAGACTCATCCCCTCTCATTTAGACATTCGAAAATTGAGAGAGAGTCTAGTCTGAGTCTTAGTAGTGTCGAGCAGTGTGTTTCCTCTTCACTCACCTTTGGGAACTTGTGAATGAAAAACACTGATCTCAAGTGTAAAGCTTTGTTATGCTATAAGATCCATATATGCACATATACAGAAGCTGACCACTTCCGTATATGCGCATATACGGAAGTGGTATATATGGAAGCTGACCACTTCGGTATATGCGCATATACCNGCATATACGGAAGTGGTCAGCTTCTGTATATGTGCATATATGGAAGTGGTCAACTTCTGTATATGAGCATATACATAAGCTGACCACTTCCGTATATGCACATATACAGAAGCTGACCACTTCCTTATATGCGCATATACAGAAATGGTCGACTTCCATATACGCGCATATACAGAAGTGGTATATATGGAAGCTGACCACTTCGGTATATGCGCATATACCAAAGCTGACCACTTTCATATATGCACATATACGAAAGTGGTCAGCTTCTGTATATGTGCATATATGGAAGTGGTCAACTTCTGTATATGAGTATATACAGAAGCTGACCAGTTCTGTATATGCACATATATAGAAGCTAACCACTTCCTTATATGCGCATATATGGAAACTGACCACTTTTGTATAAGCACATATACGAAAATGGTCGACTTTTGTTTATGCACATATATGGAAGTTTACCACTTCTATATATGCACATATACGACACATAAAGGGAAGATAACCACTTTCGTATATGCACATATACGAAAGTGGTTAGCTTCTGTATATGCGCATATACGGAAGTGGTCAACTTTAAACATTGTGACTTTTGTGGGACAAGGAGTTGCCACAGCGAACAATACTCTTGATGGTTCGTGGAGGTTTTTTCGTACCAGGATATGGTAGGTTATTTATGCAAAGTAGCAAGAAATCATGGTTTAATGGCACTTTTCTTTGGATTCATTGTAGTATTGCATTTTGACATTTCAGGATGCATGCCAAGTGTTTGATGAAGAACTTGCATTCAAAGTGTTTGACCAAAGTATTATATTCATGAATTTTATCTTACAAGTATTTTACATTCATGGATTTTACCTTACAAGTATTTCTAACTTGTCATTTTCGTCCTACACAACTCTAACATCCAAAATATTTTGCAAGAAAGTTCGGGAATAAAATTGATCCATTATGACTCAACACTTCAACTTTAAATTTTATACTCCAACTCATTCATAAACTAAAAGAAACACACACACACACAAAACCCACATTCCTTCATTTCGTTCTTATGCTTTCATTTTCTTAATATTCCACACATTGTCCAAAGAAACTTCCACATAACGAAAACACCTACCTTTATTCTTTTACATACCTTATTGTCTTCTTTTACTATATCATGGGATAAATAAGCATATGTTATCTTGTAGAAAAAAGCATAAGGATGGATAGAATTTGTTGATCCAATTGTAAACACCTTCAACAATCAAAGCCATATCCAATGCGTAATTTGTATCATTTACACTCGATCGATGGATTAGTAAGTAAATTACCAACAGAAAATCCCTACAAGAAGTTTGAAACACGCATAGATGAAAAATGAGCTTTTAAAATCTTCCCTATGCATCTAACTTCTTTGTAAAAGTCATTGTAATTGAAATTTATGGTAAATATTAAAAATAGATTGGATTCCCATGCCCATTAGTTATAGTTGTCTCCTTAACCTCCATATAGAGAAGCACAAAGGTGATAATCCAGAAAACATGAGAAAAAGTCGTACAACAAAGCACAAGAATGTGACATGCTATACCTTGTGAATCTCCATTTCTTGAAGATCCCAGGGGTGGTCATAGGTTTTGTATGGGAAACCCATGATGGACCACATCTATTCTATGAGGAACCTAAGATCAACTGCTACTTTACGAGGAAAAAGCGTGGCCATGAATTTTTATATCATTTTGTGAGAAATTTCATCGGTGAAAGTGCATTTCATCTTCCTAACATCTCATAGAAAAATTGGAAGGCCAATGGTGGAAAATACAAGTATATAAAATGTCCCATGGTTCTCCAATGTGCTTATTAAAATAAACAACAATGTACATCAAGAATTCACGTGGCTTTGATCCATGACTATAGAATGTTCTTTGAACTGTTCCAAGAGCTCCATTTACCAGTCCAGCCTCTACCCATAAGTACATGTTAGCAGTACATCTTGGGAATTAAAGAGAACCATTTCATGTCCTAGTTGATAATCTTCACCATCACTTAACTTATTTTGTCAAGTAGATTCATAAATGCACCATGAAATGGGGGTATTTAGTGACTTAAGCGTGCACCTGTTGTGTAAATTCACCAAAATATTAGTGGGAAACAAATGAATATTACAATGGAAATTATTTACTCGCCACTACCCATAGATGCATCTTTTCGTGGCACAACCACCTCCCAATATTTGAGAAGGGGTTATGCATTTCTAATGTTTGTCAACATCCTTCATAAATTTGATTGATTTGGATCAATACCTTGTTGATGGAAGATTATGTATAAAATGACAACCATTTGGAAATTTTGCCATAAAACCTTCTTGGATGTATTACCTGCATATAATGTTTTTCCCCCACACGAGGTAACTAACCCAAATGACCAAGTATAATGGATCTTCCACAAAAAAGGAATTGATCTATTTGATGGAAAACCCTCATGTACTTAGCGTGAATCGAGATGTATGAATAAGTGTGGTCTTATGAGGTTCATTTCATCAATTAGAATGCATTTAACATGTTTCATTTCTTCTTGAAATATACCAATTGCTTGACCATGCAAAGGCTCGAAACCTTTAATATGAATTCGTAGGGTGGAGTGAAT
>JZKD02S1212437.1:1088766-1102599 GCA_000966675.3 Picea glauca | reverse complement strand
TCTTATACTATTGTTCATTTATAATTGGATATAATTGAATGGTTCAAGTATAAGTTGAAAAATGTTTTAAATTGTACTTGATACTGATTCACCCCCCTCTCAGTATCAACAATTGTTGCCTACCTGCAAACAACCATCACAGAGTCTCCAACACTTTGTCTTCTTCCAGCTTCCCTTGCCTAAAATCTACAGACAAGATTTACGCTTTGATACCACAACTGGTGTATCAGAGTGATCTTTTTCCTCCTGCTTCCCTCGCCTGAAATCTATAGACAAGATTCAAGCTCTGATACCACAACTGGCGCAGACGCCTACTCTACCTCGACAGAGTCTCTACGCGACCTCCCGGTCTAAGGATCATTCTCTTCAATTCCCCAAGCCGAAGTGGCTCTTTCGATTCCCTGCTGGAATCTCAATCAAATCCCGATCCATAGGTCCTTCTGTTCCTCTGTCACGACCTCTGCACACACCTATGAATTTTTCCCCGAAATGGAGTTTCGGGTTTTGGAACCCTCAGTGCCCTGATCTCTTGAGTCCTTGACTCTTCGACCTCCGAAATGCCGATTTGTCGAAATGGCTTTTCTCACATTAGCCCCCCCTGGATATTCCCTTGGTACATGTAACCACTTCTCATAAGACCGAAGTCCTATTTTGGGATTTCCTGGTATGTAACTCCTGGTCTCCTGTCCTCTAGATTCCAGAAATGCCAATAACCAGAATGTCGAAATGGCAATATCCCGGTCTTCCCTATCTTTCACAATTTCGGGTTTCCAAAAACCGAAATGTCTGGACCCTTTGTCCACTTGACTCCTGAATTGCTGAAACCCCAGAATGCCAAAATACTATTCTCCCCAGGTCTTCTCCTTTCGCAATTTCATAATTCCAAATGCCGAAATGCGTAGACGCCTTATTCTCAGGGTCCCCGGAATGCCGATATCTGAAATCCCGATATGCTATTTCACCTGTTTTTCACCCTTCCCGCTTTCAGAGTTTCAAACACCGAAATACTTCTGAGTCCTTACCCTCGAAACTCCCGAAGTTTCGAACCCCGACAAGCCAACTTGACGCATGCTAGAAATCCTTTCGGGATTTCACGTTTCGGGTTCTCCAGATGCAAGACTCCTTCCTGCCTCTACTCTCTCGCACTTTCGGTATCTGAAATTCTGAAGTGTCAATGTGGCCCTTGTCAACCTTGGCCTAGATCAACAGCTCTAATCCACTCTCCAGATCGACAGCCCTGATCATTTCGGACTTTCCCTCCGTATGAGCCCAGTTCCTATGTACTTAGGATTCCTGAAATCCCGGTGCCCGATATGCCGAAATGCTCCCAACAATGCTTTGCTGAACTCCTTCGGGACTTTGAGTTTCCCAATTTCAAAAATCCTGACACAACGAATCTTGCACTGACCTCTAGTACTCTCGGTATCCAAAGTACCGAAGTACCCACTATGCTGCCACGTGTCCTCTCCTCTATGACAGAGTTTCGGGGTTTCGCGTTTCGGAACTCCGCGAACCCTATGGCACTAAGACTCCTCTGTCCCTTGATACTCCCAGTACCTGAAGTATCGAAGTACCCTCCTGCTACCACGTGTCCTCTCATATGGACAATCCTCATCATTTCGTGATTTCGCGACTTGTGACCCCCTGTGACACAATCTCCTCTGTCAACTCAAATCCCTGGTAACCGAAATCTCGGTGGATTCTTGATCTCTGCCATGTGTCTTCCTAAGATGGACGACTGTGATCCTTTCGCTATTTCGGGACTTTCTCCATGGAGTGTCCTAACCTTCGTCAATAAGACCTCTGAAATCCCAAACTCTGAAATCCCGATGTGTTCACTCTTTCGGGACTTCCGTGTCCTCCGCTCTGTGCATGAGGGTTTAAACCTCGTGCAACTCTCGATAGATCTGACGGATGTTGGCTAATCTGAGAAAGATCCAATGGCTCAGAATCTCTTCTGCCCTGCACACTCCTCCACTACTCCCTGGATGTGGAAACTTCAACGGTCCAGATCTCTTCGGCTGATCTGACGGCAGCTATGCTCCTCCTGAGCCTGTACGCGTTCTTCCTAGACTTGGAAGAATTCTCCAAGTGCAAAAGGCCTCAACCTTTGCTCTCTTTCCTCTGCGAACTCTACGACCTCGAGTCTCGCCTGCGTGATTGAAGACGCTTTCTCTCCTGATCTTCTCCCTAAACTCAATCTATCTCTTGGCCTCTGCAACCTCTTGCAGCCTCTGTGCATGAAAGCACTCTCCCTCCTGAGCTTTATCCTTCTCTGAAACCTTAAGAGGTTCCCATGACTTCTTCTCTCTTCGTAGAGTCTCTACACGCTAAATCGGTGGTATCTGTCCTGAGCTTCTCTCTTTGCCCAGACCTCTAAGGAACTCAGTCCTTTTTCCCCCTTCTCCTTCAGATGGAGAATTATGATGCCCTCCTGACACTCCTTTGCTCAAGCAACCTATTGCTGAGTCTTTAGGGTGTTTAGCAACCCTGTGAAGATCCTTCAGTGGACTCTTCCTCAATTCTAGAACTCAAAGAGAGTTCTCTTCCTGTGCCTATCTGCACACTAGCTCAATGCCCTCCTGACAGACTTGTACATAACTCCTCAGAGATTCTGTCTTCTTCTAAACTCACAGCAGAGTTCTTCCTCAATGCATCACTGTGCATATGCTCAATGCCTACTTGGCAGAGTTGTACATAACTCCTCATAGATTTTGTCTTCTTATGAACTCACAATAGAGTTCTTCTGTGCACTCTTGCACCTGCTCAATGCCCACCTGGCAGAGCTTTACAGAACTCAAAAGAGTTTCTGTCTGCAACTGTATTCACTCTACACAGCCTTGCCTCCTGAGGTATTCAACAACCTCAAGGTCTTCTTCCGAGTTATTGATTTCAGTTGTTGTGCCCACCTAGCACGTCTTTGTCTGAATCCGCAGAGTTCAGAAGTGCTTCTATGCACTGGTATTCAGAGACCACAATACTCTATCATGCCCTCCTGGCATGAAACCACAAAGATCTCCTGAACCTGAAGTAAAACAACTCCTGCAAATGCACAATCACAACATACATTCACAGCATAAACATAACACACATAGACATCCATTCAACACAGAATTACATGCAGGAAAAACTGCTTCTGTTTGTATTAATCAAATGCCTCTTTTTACAAGGGTGTTCTGAGCACGGCCTATGACAAGGTATCGGCTCCTTCTCAACTCTCTCTCCCTTACTCTCATATGCGTACTCTAATAACTTTGCTACACTGCTACTACTAACTACAAAAGAGATCAAAATATCTTTTACATGAGGGGCTCTTTGAGCACTTCCCTCCAATCTACCTACCCTATTCAATTACATTGAATGGGATGTCTAGTCCAGAATCGGATCTAGATCTCAGCCTTACAAACATTCAAGGCTCCCTACAACTATGCCTGCAGAAAGCACGGCTTCATGTCTCAATGACCTTACATTCATTTAATTACATCAAGTTCAAATTTGAAAACGAGGGCTACGCCTCTCTTCATGCTTGAATGCGTGCACTAACATGGGTTGGCTGGCTAGCTGACTAACGTGGAGAGATGCTCCTGCATCACAGAGGGGTGTACAAGCCCTATTTCTTAGTGGTTGGTTTGGAAATAGCGCAGGTGGTGCATGACCTGATATACTTGCCGACATCCTGTTGAAGTTTCGACCAGTAGAAATGTTTCTGCAACACTGCCACTGTCTTTTTGGTGCTAAAGTGTCCTGCCACTCGACTGTAGTGAGCTTCCCAAGTCAACTTCATGCACTCACTTGATGGAACATAGAGATGGTCGAGACGACACAACAACCCGTCCTGAATATGGAAATTAGCGACCATTGAGTTGGTGCCCAACATTTGGTAAGTGGTGGAGAAGTCAAGGTCTGTCTCGTAGAGGTAGGGCCATCTGGAGGTCTCGTGGATGCAAGAGTCTATCACCGTTGTGAGTGCCACAACTGGAGGTCGGATGAGGGAATCAACAACTCAATTGATACTTCTTGTTTTATACTTGATGTTGAGGTGGAACTACTATAAGTATGTTGGCCACTTATGATGGTGGTCATTCTGCAATTTGCCTTGGGTCTGCATGAACTGTAGTGGCTTGTGATCAATTTGGATGAATGTCTTCTTCCCAAGAACGTAATGTCTCCACTATGACATTCTTGCACAATGGAGTACATTTCTTTGTCATAAGTAGGGTAATTACGGACAACATCTAATAGTGTCTCACTATGATATGCCACGAGGTGGCCGTGTTGAGTGAGAACGACGACCACAACATAGTCTAAAGCATTTGTTCTCTCTCAAAGGGATGTTGCAGGTTCGGTAATGAGAGTACCGGGGATGATCACAAATTCTTCTTCGATTCATTGAAGGCTTGTTGTTGGGATAGGCCCCACACAAATTTTTTTTTACTGCCACCCTTGGTTACTTGGCTGAGGGCCCATGCGATATGATAGAATCCTAGCACGAACCTGTGATAGAAATTGGCAAGGCCCAAGAAGCTCCGAATTTTAGTGAGCATGGTTGGGGCTAGCCAGTCACGGATGACCTGGATCTTGGTTGGATCCACATGCACACCATGCTGATCAATGATGTAGCCTAAGTAATGGACCCTGTCCATTCTGAAGGAACATTTTTCCAATTTTTCATATAGTTTATGCTGCCGTAGGGTGTGCAGAACCTGATGAATATGCTGCAAGTGTTCCGTCCAAGTCTTGATGTAGACGAGGATGTCATCCATATACACTACTACAAAAATATTGGTGAAAGGTAGTAGGATATCGTCCATCATCCTCATAAAAGGTTTTGGAGCATTTGTCAAACCAAAGGGCATGACCAACCATTCAAAAAGACCTTCTTTTGACTTGAAGGAAGTCTTCCATACATCTGTCTGTTCTATTGGGACCTGGTGGTAGCCAGACTTCAAATCAATCTTACTGAATTATTTGTCTCCCATGAGTTGATCAAGGAGGTTGTTGATTCGAGGAATTGGGTATCGGTTTCAGACTGTGATTTTATTCAGGGCCCGGTAATCAATGCAGAGTCGCCAAGCCCCGTCTTTCTTCTGCACCAGCACGATTGGGCTCCCACAAGGCGATGATATGGGACAAATGTGCCTCATGTGGAGCAGTTCTTGGATCTGCCTCTTGATAGCCTCGTTTTCTAACATAGAGTGGTGATAGACTGGTCCATTGGGTAGTAGTGCACCTGGGGTCAAATCGATGGGATGCTTGACC
Source organism: Picea glauca (assembly GCA_000966675.3). Taxonomy (NCBI): domain Eukaryota; kingdom Viridiplantae; phylum Streptophyta; class Pinopsida; order Pinales; family Pinaceae; genus Picea; species Picea glauca. Next base: position 1,097,340 of record JZKD02S1212437.1, on the reverse strand, counting down.
TGAAAGTGTAGAGGTACCCCGGTAGGAGAGGAGAATATATATGAGTATTCTTCCATGACCTTATCCACTTGTTGTGTGGAGAGATCGGTCGTGGAGGCCTTGGATGTGGCTGTGATATTTCGCTAACTCTGAGAGTGAATCACGAAGAAGAAAAAATTCCCAGTCTAAGAGATGACCTTCCTGCATTTCTTGGCAACGATCAAGGAAATAACACTAGGAGGGACTGCCTCGGGTATCCTGTACAATTTCCTGTTCAAAGTAATAATAACACTACAAGGCCTAGACTCATATACAACATGTCGTTTCCATAAATAAGGTTGGCCCAAAAGAACATTACAAACTTCGAGAGGAGAAACATCACACAATACCTCATCTTTGAAGGGCTTGATGTCATACAACAGTTGGCACTGTTGGCTAACGTGAAGATCGCTTCCTTGGTGGAGCCATCCAATAGTGTAGGGTTGTGGGTGCGACGTTGTCGGTAGGGCCAACCGCTTGATGACCTCTGCTGAGATGAGGTTCTTTTGGCTATCGCTATCAACGATGAAGTGCAGCGGGATGCCTTTTACCCACATCTATGAATGGAAGAGGTGCTCTCCTTCTTCTAGCTCGTCTGGTTCACCAGGCTGGAGCTTGGTGGTAGCAACGGTGGCACTGGGTTCTGCGTCAATGATCCATCTTCCCCTTTCTGGTTCTGAATCAGATTCAGAACCCGCATCTGATTCAGAGGCTTTCACTTCGACCATCAGTGACTTATTTGAGCGACACTCAATAGTGTTATGCCAAGGGCTCTTATGGAAATCACACGACTTCCCGATATCTTTCTTTGTCTTTCTGGTGTCCTTCTTTGCTTTTTTCTTGGACTAGTTGTCCTGATACTATCCATCTTTTCTCTATCCTTTATTCTGTGGGTTGGGGCTGCCCTTTCCTGGATTTTGCTGTGAGGGGTTCCCAGGCCCAAATTGCCACGTCTTTTGTTTGAGCTTCTGCTCGATTTTGATGACATATCGGTAGGTCATGTCCAAGGAAAAGATGCCCAAAATTTCCATTTCGGTCTGGATGTGTCTATGAAGAGAACCGCGATACTTGAGCACCATATGTCGCTCTGGATCTTTGATACCCAACTTGGTGCGCAAAGTATGGAAGATATTTGTGAACTCTGGCACTGCTTGGTCTCTTTCTTGTCAGAGTGTGGTCCATTTGGTATACAAGTCGTCATAACTTCCAACAGGGTAGTATTGTTCCTTAATAGCATCCTTGAAGAATTCCCAGGTGGCCTTGACTATAAATAATGAGGGTTCCTCTGTTTCCTTTTGCTCATAGAAAGTTTCCCACCAATATTTGACATGGGGAACAACTTTGAGGAGCACAAAAGTAATCTTTTCTCTATTCGAAAAGTTATGGACAGAAAAATACCCTTCTAGTAGATTCAACCACTTGTCTACATCATTTGCATCTATCTTACCTTCAAATATAGGAATATCGAAGTTGATTTGTACCTTGAAGGGGGTGACGCCTCCGCTTGAGGAAGATGTGTCGCCTATTGGTAGCTACCGAAGGATTTGCGTGGAACTATCCATCATCTCGTTCCTCTGTTGCATGAGGGATTCCTTAAGAAACATTTTGAAAGGATCTCATGTCCCATCATCTTTCTTTTTTCCTACCATGAAAGGTCGCTTAGTTGTGCGAGAGGTTTTGTCCTCAAGGGAAAAAAACTTGAGACCCAATTCTTTGTACCCTGACCTCATTGGGGACATGCATTAAGATGACAAGGAGCATACCGCTCTGATACCACTGATCCAAATTTTATGAGCAGAATGAAATGAATACATATTATTAAAAGATGCTTAACAAAAAATAATAGAGATACAGTAAAACTGGTTTTCTATTCAATAATGAAATAAGCTGAAACTGTAAAATGCAACGAAAAATAAGCTTGTTGGAATGGTGGCAGCTTATCTCTGAGAAGAGATGTGATGGTTGTGCTCATTTGCAAGAAGATGGTTACAATGTAGCTATGAAGGCATCTTATGATAAACAATAATTTAAAAAACCCTAGACATCTAAAAACCTAACCCTAGGAGATGAAGCGCCAAAAGTCATGTGGGCCTCGTTTGGGTAAGTTAGTACATCAACTTCCCGGGGTCATAACTTTTGCATACAATATTTGTTTTAGGAGAACGATAGCCCGTTGGAAAGTTCTAACCGAGAAGAACAATTTTATACTATCCCATATCAGGGATTTGGTAATAATATGGACCCCAAATCCCCAAAACATGTCGTTTAGGGCCTCAAAACAGCCCCGAAAGTTTGGAACCCAAAAAACTGTTGAAAAACTACCAAGGTCGAAAAATGTTTTTCGAGCCAGTGGAATAGGTGGGTGGCCACCAATATCCACCTGGATCAATTTCCTCTCCATAAGACTTGGGGGGTTGGGGAGTAAAAAAAAAAAAAACCTATTCTCCCATGCCCTAACTTCCAAAAATGCTTAGGGCCTAGTCCAAGAAAATGGACTCTAGCCCAAAGTGCTTCAAGGAAAATACTTCTCTAAAGAATCCAGGGAGGAATGGATTAGAAACCCAAATAAAATATATCATAATGGCTCTATTTTTTGGAAAGAGGTTCAAAAATCCTTCCCACTGATCGATAAATATCTCATCTGGAAAATAAGAAATGGTCAAAGCATCCTCATTGGGAAGGATCCCTGGATCGTCTGTGAAAAGAATCATCTCATTCTAAATCCTCTCATTGATATTCTGAATAATCAATGATTCTTCTACGTAAGTTGGATTTGGATTGGCAGATGGTTGGAAGCTCGTGATCTGGATTTGGCTAGAGAAAGTGTACTACATTGTTATGCTTATATTGAAACCCTTCGATGCTCCCTTTTCCACCTCTCTAATCAAGAGGATTGTCTCCCCTAGTCTCCAAATCATGTTGGTATTTATAGACCAAAATGGGGCAAGCCCCTAGGGTGTAGGGAACTCAATGATGCAGTGTATTGTTAAGGAACTTTGTTATGTGAAGTCACCGGTTTGAAACTTAGACTCACCTTGTATGTTGTGTGAATAAACATGGGTACACCTGGAGGTTATAGTGGTAGCATTCAGATAACATGACCATGTGTCACACGAGTAACGCCAGACTAGTTGTCGATTATGTCAGTCACAAAAAAAAATGGGGCTACAAGGTATTGTCCACGTTTCATCGAGAGGTCCCCCCTGATGGGAGAAGATCCTCTAGAAATTCAAATATCTAGAAAAGTAAAAATTATTCATGTGGCTTATTTTTCTTAACAAATCTCCCACCCGGGATAGGCTCCACAAAAGAAAATTTATAGGGCATGGCATATGTAGCCTCTACAAGTCTGATGATAATTTTTTTTTTCTTATTTTCTTGGATTGTCCATACAGAAAGGATTTCTGGAAGGAATTTAGCAAGGCATTGGGATAACTTGCTCCTTAAAAAAAACCAGAATCGAAGAAGTGATACATGCCTGGTTGTCCTCTCCAGTTGTCCTGACCTTAAATGTATCCATATCATCACTTCTTGGGTTATTTGGATAGCATGGAACCATAGCCTCTTTGACGACAAACTCCTCCGCCCCTCCATTTGTGCATCTCAATCCCAAGCCATTCTCTCATCTTTTCTGCAATCGTCCACCTCGATACCAAACCTCCCTGGGTGTATTAACCCTATTCTAAAAGATCATCCCTGAGATTTTTTTATGGTGCAACTCAAGGACAACTCTCCCGAGGAGGAGCATGAGCTATCATTTACACTTCATAATATTCCTCCTTCTCATTTTCACTGCAACAAACAACCTCATTGAATCAATGGCTCTAAACCTCACCCTCAATGATGATGATTTTCTCTTACTCAAGAAAATCATTCCATGAGGAAGTTGGCTCAAGGACAAGCCAAGTAATAGTGGTGGGGTCCTATTGGCACCCAATTTTTTGGGTTAATATCATGTGCACACACAAATGAAATCATGCATTCCCATTCTAGTTGTGTGCGCACCCAAGCAGATGCACGAGGATTGAAAAGAAGCATGAACCAAACTGAGTTTTGAGATTGCGTGCCAAGTTCAAGGTCTTTTAAATGCACATTGGTCCAAGATTTTGATGCACACTAGAAATCAATAAGACACATGCCGAAATAAAGAAAGGAATCGTCGAGAAATCTCCTCAATTGATTATTGTTGGTAGTACAAGGGAATGTGGATCATACAAAGGAAGAGCTGGCCAGGTAGTTAAGATTGCTCCAATTCCAGAAAGGCAATGTGAAATGCAAGTACATGACATAAGCGTGTGAGTCAGCTAGTCAGTAGAGAGAGTGGAGCAGAATTGACAGAGACAAAACTCCCAATCCGAGAAGGATATAAAAGGAAGCAAGGACAAAAAAGAAAAGTTGGTTGTTGTTAGTTGCTTGGTTGATTCATTGGATTATTGTTGTGGAATATTGTTGAAGATCTCATTCCAAGTCTTTATAACATTGTAATGTCTCCACTTGTAGTTCGAGTCTTCCATACATGAATTGTTTGAAAGGATGTGCATGGCGCGATGTATTGTAATTTCGGGGAATTGTCTAGAGGGATATGAGACTCTATTGTTCTCAATTATGATTTTCTTAATGTATGCCTTTGTTTGATGGAATGAGGAAGATAATAAAGAAGCAACGATTTTGATCTATCATGTGTTACTTATATGGTATTTGGATATGTGTTTGTATTATTTTTGGATATTAATAATAATAAGTTGTTAGCTATGGAATGTATGAATGTCAACCTAGATGGATCTCTAAGTGTTTAGCCCTTCATACCTGACACAAGACCATATGGTCTCTATGATCCTCATAGCGTCTCAGGTGATACCTTCTTCAACCTTGGCTAAAGACTGATATGTTGATGCTTTGGGGCATTTTTTGGTCAACTCTAGATGAACCCTAGGTCTAAACCCCCCAGCGAGAGGAAGGATGCGTGCAAGCATGAAACGACCCAAAAACTAATGTCTCTAAACCTCACCGTCCTTCTTGAAAAAAGAAAAAGGAATTTCACATCTCCATATTTATGGAGACTCACAAATTGTAATAAATTAGATGACTAGCAAATATAGACTACACAACTACACTCTTTGGAAAATTTGTTTCATGATTATGAGACTCTCCAATTCCTTCAATATCATAGATTGCTCTCATGTATTCAAGAAGCAAAACCAAGAAGCATACAAACTTTCCAAATTTGGATTGGAAATGGCTAGGGAAGCCTGGAAAATCCAAGAAAAGAGCCTGGATGCTGTGAGAGAATATCTCCTCAACCTTGGGTTCTACATCTGGATAGCAACACTTTCTATTGAAAGTCTTTAGCTTCATTTTTTACAGTGAAATGAAGCTTTTTGAATATTTTTACACATAACAAACTATGTTTTCATCTGATTATTTAGATATTCTTGGGCCCTACTTTTTATAATGACCACCTATCTTCGAATCCCCCCTCGTAGGCTATTTATAATATCTTTTACTTTGAAGTTGGTCATTCTTAGACCAGACATTGAATGATACTCATTTTTGTACTCTTTTCTAATGCTCTAAAGAATATTTTTTTATGCCTCTACATACTCCCAAATGCCCCTTGGCATCTAAAGATGTAATTTTGTTCCATATGTAATAAAATTACCGGCTTTTTTCCTTAGAAAAAAAAAAAAGATTTAAAATAATAAAATGAAATAATTAATAACACATTTTCAATATAAATACAAATACAATACAATATTAACTATAAAACATAATTAATATTAAATTTGTTAATATAAATTTTGTTTTATCATATAACTAAATAAAATATAGCCAAATAAAATCATACTATTTATGTCCATACTTTAAACAAAATTAAACAATATAAGTTAAACCTTCTATGCTCTTTATAAATGAATATCCAAAATCATGATATCTCAACAAACCATATGAAATAATATAATATTTCACATGTATACACAATAATACATTAATAACTAGCACAGTCGCTAACTTGCAGCTAGTGAACGTTGAAAGATGGCGGATAAAAAAAACTTTGCGTTAAAAATAAATTCAGTAAAAACATGCCCATGCATGAAAAAAACTCTTCACATCTCAACCATGAAAATAAGCTCTACTGATAAAGGGATGAAGAATAATTAAAGTGGCAATCATATGATGTTACAGTAATTTCTTAATATGATTAGGTAATTGTTAAAAAGTAATCATATGATGTTACAGTAATTTCTTAATATGATTAGGTAATTGTTAAAAAGTAAACAGGTTAACGCATGCATTTATAAATGCAAATAAGTTATCAACAATAAATACGTGGCAATTATATGATGTTACAGTAATTTCTTAATATGATTAGGTAAATGTTAAAAAGTAAACAGGTTAATGGATGCATTTATAAATGCAAAGAAGTTAACAACAATAAATCTGACCCATTGATTTTGGAGGACGACTAAAAATATGCTAACATATTCAATGCATAACCATCAAATTAGAATTTAAGATCATTAATTGTGCCCATCTCCAATAGATATATGCCTTTGGCGTAAATATCAATAATTTTAAATTTCTTAATTATTATTTACAAGTATGATATTATGAAACAAGTTATCTACAATTTTAAAAGAAAGAAGTTTGGCAAGGAAGGTTTTGATCATTTTTTAAAATATTTAAAATCAATTTTAAAAGAGAAAAGTTTGGGAAGGAAAGTTTTGATATTTTTTAAAGTATTTAAAATCAAAAGTTAAGATGAACATTTTTAACAAATCTTCATGTATAATAAATATGCAATCTAATAGATTGATGGTTGGGAAGGATCCAAATTATGATTCATCAAATAACGCAAATGCATAAATGAGGGATTATTTGCAAACAAAGATACATATCTATGGTGTAGAACGTAAGATGAATATAATGTATTATAATCAACTCGGAGACCGTATAGTTGTAATGATAACATGAATGGTTATGCTTGGCTTTGTACCATATTTCCCCTACATATGGATTCAAAGCGTGTTAATTTTGTTGCATTCTATCCATATGTAAGCATTCTAGAACATTGAAAACTTTTCATATTATTTGGAAAAAAAATTCACATAATTAATATTTTCTTATATATTAGGTTTCCCATATATGAAATATCTAGTATGTCTCTCTAATATATCAATAATAACCATACATGTGGAGAGTGTTGAATTTAAAAACAATAAAGCTATATAGTAAGAAGGAAATATATACTAATGTTAAACACTGCATAGATGTATCTCTTCTCCAAATTTATTAAGCATTCAGAAGGACTGAAAAGAAATGAGAAATGAGATGAAAATTTCTTGGTTAAAATATTAAGAATTAAGAATTTTACGTAACAAAATATTTTAAAAGGGTTTTTGATTCTCAAAATTTAGGAAACCATTTATTACAAGAGAAATTCATAAATATTACGTCGATTTTTTCCATCTATTGAAACCTTGAACAAGTTGATCTTTGCCCAAACTTTTTACCATTAGATTATACACTATGCTCCCTATATTTTTTTGCAAGTGGAAATTTGGAATAATATGATACACACTTGTAGTTGAGGTAATCACTTTTCCACTTAGGCCTCATTATATTATGTTTTAACTTCTTCTTCTTGCATACGGATATTTTTCAAATGAGTTAAAATTTTGATATTAAATATCTTAAAATTATAAGAACCTATAAAAGAAATGTAATAATTCCCTATATAGGGTTTAATAAGGTGTTTTATACTTAACATGGGGCTTTGTACAGGTCTTAACATGACCATCCCCTTCAAACAAGTGTTGTCCTCAACATTTGACTAAATGCATGTGTTTCTACATGAAGAACTCATCTTCCCATGTCGCCTCTTCCATTGGTAGGTTCTTATATTTGACCGGGTACTAAGTAATTGATCGATTTCCCAGACACTTAATCCTTGTTTCAAGGATTGTTTCTTGTTCTAGTATGATTTTACCTTTTTCATTAATCTTTGGTAAAATATTTTGGACTGGCATCTTCTCATTGATTACCTTTTTTAAGCAAGAAACATGGAAGATTGGATGTACACGCAAAGATGGAGGAAACTCCAATTTATAATCCATATTTTGAATCCTTTGCAACACCTTATAGGGGCCATAATACTTGGGTGCTAATTTGTTGTCATTTTTTTGTTGCTTGAGGTACATATATTTATATGGTTGTAGCCTCAAAAATACCCAATCCCCCACTTCAAATTTATTTTCACTACGATGTTGATATTCTTGTTGTTTCATCCTATTTTGTGCCATAACAAAGTTTTCCTTCAATACTTTAAGAGCCTCTTTTTGGTTCCCTATGTGGTCCTCCACTTCGTGAAACTTCATAGTCCCTTTCAAGGGTGATGTGATGGATGGAGGATGATAACCATAAAGTGACAAAAATGGGGACATTTTTTTATGAAGTATGGAAGGATGTGTTGTGCCACCATTTTTCCAAGGGAAACTACTTGACCCATTGTGTTTGTTTATTAGATGCAAAGAAACGAAGACATACTTCTAGAAATTT
>JZKD02S1212437.1:1055876-1068984 GCA_000966675.3 Picea glauca | reverse complement strand
ACATGACTTTTGGCGCTTCATCTCCTAGGGTTAGGTTTTTGGATGTCTAGGAATTTTGGCATTCCTGTTTATTGTAAAAATTCCTTCAGAGCCTCATTGTAATCATCTTCTTGCGGATGCGAGTAGCCATCACATCTCTTCTCAAAGATAAGTTGCCACCATTCTAGTGAGTCTTTCACTTTATATTTTTACAGTTTCTATACATTTCTTTCATTAATAGAAATTGTGTATTATTGTATATATATGTTTATGGTTGCATCTATGATATATTTTTGTTATATTATTGAATATCTGTGATATCTCTGTGCATTTCTTTATTATATCTCCGATCTCATTTCGTGCCGAAAATAATCCGGATCAAAGTCATATCAAAGAAAGGTAGAGTAGATCCTGGATATGAGATAAAATTAGGTCCAGTGGGATTTGTAGGTTATACATATTTAAAGTTGTATTTAAAATAATGGTAAGTAGTTCGAGGATAGAGGTCAAAAAAATTCAGTGACCAAAATTTTGAGCTTTGGAAACTTAAAATTGAAGATCTCCTTGTAGATCGAGAACAATGAGAAATGATATGCCCATGAACCATTCTAATGGTTATGTTGAGGGAAGAATGGGAGAAACTTGAGAGAAGGACATGGAGTATGATTCGACTATGTCATGCAGATTCAATCTTGATGAATGTCTTGGGTGAAGACTCTATAAAGAAACTGTGGGAAAATTTGGGAAGCTTGTATCAGTCGAAATCCTTGGTAAACAAGTTGTTCCTATGGAAGAAAATGTATCTTTTGAGGATGAGTGATGGGAGCTCAGTAACAGAGCATCTAAATGCATTCAATATTGTAATAAGCCAATTATTTTCTGTGGATATTAAAATCACTGAGGAGGAAAAATGCATTATCATGTTATGTTCTTTGCCAAACTCTTGGGATAGCTTAGTCATGGCTATATGTAGTAATTCAAACATATAACACTTGAAGAAGTGGTTGCATCTCTACTGTCAGAATAAATGAGACAGAAGCTCATGGAAGGATTGACCAAAGATGCCTTGATGGTGAGAGGTCAACCAATCGACAAAGATAAAGGACAATTCTCCAATAGAAAGTCTAAGTTGAAGGGTAGATCTAAATCCTTGGTTCAATCGATGAAAATATGATGGAAACGTGGTAAATTTGTGCATTACAAGAGAGATTGAAAATCAAAGGCAACAAACGTTAGTACAAGATCCGACAAGAAGAAGTAGACTAAGAGAAAGATTTCTCTAGATAAAGGAGACGATGTGTATATGGAGTCGACTAGTACACAATTGGATCATGATGTTTGGTTGATCGACCGAAGAACATCCTTTCATATGACACCTCACAAAAAATGGTTTTGTGAATATGAGAGATATGAAATGGGAGATGTGTTCTTAGGGGGTGAATTGACAACCAAAATTGTTGGATGAGGAAGAATCTGATTGATACTGCAATATGGGAGGAGTAGAACCCTTCCAGGTGTGCTATATATTCCGACTTTGGAAATAAATATGATATCTATTAGAAAAATGAGTGATGCAGGTGTGCACACTTTATTTCAAAAGGATACATGAAAAATGGTCAGAGGTGTGATGGTATTAATGAAAGGAGTTTGTATTCGAAACCTATACAAGTTGTTAGAGAATGTCGACTCATCTAGATGCAACAATATTGTTGTTCCCAATGTCGACCTGACTTCGAATTGACTTGAATTCAACTCAACAAGACTTCACTTGGGTTGAGTTGATAGAAATTGACTCGATTGTTCTTCATCAAGTTGACCCAACCATGTTATGGCACTAGAGGATAAGACACATTGACATAAAGGGACTTCAATCTATGCACAAAAAAAGTATCATCAAAAGTTTTCCTAATTGTAATTTGGAAGTCAATTTTGGTGAACATTGCATGTATGGAAAATAAAATTAGGTTAGGTTCCCATCTAGAGTGACAAGGATAAAGGAGATTACGGAATTAATTCATAGTGACGTGTTTGGGCCTATACCACTCATTTCCCTTGGTGGATCCTTATATTATGTTTCCTTCATAGATTTTTTTTTCCAGGAAGACATGGATATATTTCTCGAGGAAGAAATCATAGGTTTTTGATAAATTCAAAGAGTTTAAATCTCTTGTGGAAAACCAGACAGATAAGAAAATCAAGGTGTTGAGAACTAACAATGGTGGTGAATTCAGTGGAAAGGATTTTGAGCATTTTTGTAAGTAGTGTGGCATAGCATGTCAAAATAACACACCATATACCCCACAAAAAAATGGAGTAGTTGAAATAATGAACGAGATGTTGATGGACAAAGCAAGGAGAATTCTCAGTGGTGCAGGGCACACACAAGAATTCTGCGTAGAGACAGTTGAGACAAAAAAATATTTGGTAAATAGGTCTCCATCAATGCTAGTGAACTTGAATCCACATCAGGTATGGTTTGGTAAGAATCCTTCACTTTCACATCTCAAAGTATTTGGTTATGATGCATTTATGCATGTTCCAAAGGAAAAGAAGAACAAATTAGACAATACATAAGTCAAGTGTATTTTCATTGGGTACAAGGATGGAATGAAATAATATAAGCTTTAGGATCCTGTATTGAAGAAAACAATATATAGTCGAGATGCAGTCTTTAGGGAAGTTGGTGGAACTTCCAAGTCTCAAGAGGTTCAAATGGAAAAATAACTAGATAATTTGGTGTTTGAATTGAGGAATGAAGAAGATGATTTAGATGATTCGATGGAATGACCAGCTATAGTCGTGAGGAGATATGAATGAATAAGACAATCAACTGAAAGGTATAGTCTGCCTAATTTCCATTTTTCATTTGTGTTATATGCCACTAATGAGGATCCCAAGTCGGTTAGGGAGGCAATCGACTCGATAGAGGGTAAACTATGGAAGGATGCCATGGTAGAACAAATGGAATCCTTATAAAAAAATGATACATGGGATCTGGTCAAGCTACCTAATGGAGTAAAACTCATCAATAGAAAGTGGGTGTTCAAGAAAAAGATGAACGTAGCAAGTCAAGTTGAGAAATTCAAATCTTGAATGGTAGCGAAAGAATATTCCCAAGTCAAGGGAGTAGACTTCAGTGAGATTTTTTCCCCTATTGAAAAACTAACTTCCATTAGAGTACTAACGTCTCTAGTTGTAACATTTGATCTTGAAATCGAGAAAATGGATGTGAATACAACATTCCTACATGGGGACCTAGAAGAAGAAATCTACATGAAACAAATTGAAGGATTTGCAGTAAAAGGAAAGAAAGAGCTAGTGTGCAAGTTGAAAAGATTCCTTTATGGTCTAAAGAAATCACCAAGGATGTGGTACCATAATTTTGACACCTACATTCTTAGTTTGGGATTTTTGAGAAGCAAGGCCAATCACTATGTATATTCTAAGGAAGAAGGGGATCATTTCATATATGTAGTGTTGTATGTCGACAACATGCTGCTAATTGGAAACAACATGGATTCTATATAAAGGAGGTGAAGAAGCAGTTTTCCTCCAAGTTTGACATGAAGGATCTTGATGCAACGAAATTCATTCTACGAATGGAGATCAAGAGAGATCAGACAACTAGAAATATTTGGTTGAGTCATAGAAAGTACATTGAAACAATTTTGAAGTGTTTCAACATGCGGGATTGCAAACAAGTCAAGGTACCAATTCCTGTGGGAGAACTAACCATTGAATAGTGTCCAAACACACAAGAAGAAATAGAGGACATGGAACATGTTCCCTATACTAGTGCTATTGGTTGTCTAATGTATGCGATGTTCTAGACTTGACCAAATATTTCTCATGCAGTGGGATTATTAAGTAGATACACGTCAATGCCTAGGAATGACCACTTTATAGTTGTCAAAAGAGTGTTCCACCAATACATTTGGCACATTTTCTGACAACTTTCCAATGAATGCACATCTATATTTTAATGAATCCAATTCCATAGGTTGGTTGAAGGAATTTCTGTAACACCCCTATTTCCCCCTGTCTATAAATATAAGCATTATTATGACAAACTATATACATATATGTTATGTACTCAAGAAAAAACAATGGGCCTTGATTTATTTTTGTACTGTATATATTTGATTTTAATATAACAGAGAAATGTTGAGTTACTGCTGAAGGGATGGCCTTCACAAGTTATGATGTCATGAAAGGAATGGGAAAGAGTGAGGTAATTACTTATTTAAATGAATCTTCTAGAAAATACCATGTTTAATTAAAAATGGTGTAGACATGAATTGTCCCCAACCCTAAAAAACTGATTATCATTCAAGATAGTAGTTGGAACAGTTTCTTTGGAAGTTAAATAAGGATGGGAAATGTACATTAAAAAAAACTTCTCTCATGATCCTTGAATCCCTGGGAGAGAAGATAGGAAAAGAGGGCGCAGGGACAAAGGAAAAAGGAAACACACATGGATGGGGATAGGCTGAGAGTAGCTAGAGATAGAGAAGAGAAGTTGCAGAGACTTCATAAAAAATATTGCAAACATCCTCTCATGAAATTGTACCCTATCTTGGGGGTGGCTGTTTGTAGTAGCGCATAGTGCAACCCTGCTTACGGTTGGGTGGAGAGTGGTCTACCCTACAATAGTGGCTAGAATATATCAGAAATTGTAGATAAGTAACTTGTATTTATCTATGTATTAACTTTAATGCATGAATGTATTTGATAATTTGTACGATGATGTTTGATGTGAATACCCGAATGGTGAGCTTGTTTTTCCCTTCCTAGTGATGGTATTTTGTTTACATATAATACATATGTATGAGAAGTCCTGTATTTAAATTTTCGAGTAGTCTTTATCCTTAGTGAAATAACTGTAATTATAGTTTGTGCTAAGCATGGGATATGGATGATTAAGGAAAGGATATAAACATAGAGAGGTGTGTGAATAGGTAAATAACCCATATTCTAGTATAATATGGAGTGGAGAGATATCCCTGCTCGATGTATATACTATCACATTTTTTTCCCGTAAATACTCATATTTGTGTTTGTTTGTGTACCTATGCATCATGGTGTCAAGACCCTGGGTGAATAAAGGTACTCTTTGGACCTTGATGAGGGCTCTCAAAAAATTAGAAACCCTATAGGAGAACGTGAAGAAAAACCCTCATGAAAATGACTAAGTCCAGACTTGGACTGTAAAGCCAATGGAGGAACCCTAATTCACTTTGGAGGATCGTGGCCATAGATTTGGAACAATGATTAAATCTAGGCCTTTTATCGGGATGAAGTCAAGATGAGATCTCAACTATTGATATGTAAGATCATAGAGATCCTGACCCTCCATCAATGCTAAGTGTGAAGCCTGCAAAGTATGCACTCTGAGCTCAATGAGGGTCATCGATCTGTCAGATGGTACTCATGGATAATTCTAGACCTTTAGATCTGTTTTGGTCAATATGGTTGGAGTCTCATAGTTGGAATGGCCTCGGATGTCGAGGTGGAGGTAGTTCGAAAAGGGGATTCAGAGGGACGATCTAGGTCATCCATTGGGGTGAGATCCACAGTACACCTCTGTCGTAGATCATTGTGGGTCTCGTTTGATGAGACCAACTGATGAGATGATTTCATAACGACGTATCTTGCTGACCAATATTTCCACCATGTACATGGGGAACACATGTCGGCCAGTGATTGAAGGAAGGACCAAGGGGGGGGGCTGTCATACTCCATGCCCTTAGGGAATCAACCTTATCTGTCAACCATTGGATATAGGGATGGGAAGATATCCACTGTCGATTGGAGGTTTTAGTAGTCGAAGAGAACCATCTTCAGGTTCAAAATGGAACTCCAACAGAGGATACTCTGAGTCGTGATCTAGTGTGTTGATCCATCGAGAAATAAATCGGAGAGATTGGGATCAATCATCATAGTGGAGTAGTCGGGGTTATTTATACCACTGCGATGAAAATATCTCAAATACATGATTCCGATGAAGTAATCCTTATAGACGAGGGCAGGATGAAGGTGTCATCACCTTGTTGATGTGGTTAACATCACCCCTCTAATTCACTGAGGATAGGGGTAACCACCTAAATTGATAATATGAGTACTTATGTGGTGATGTGTGTGTCACGTCAAGTGTATGTGAAGGTCCATGTGTCGAGCATGGATTGAGCCACTTGTGTCATCAATGTTTCATGGGGTGACATGTGTCTCCCTAGGAATGGCCCGAGACCAAGAGTCATATGTGAAGGCGGCTGGGATACCTGTGGAAATATGCCCTAGAATATATCGTTAGATCTCTAGTGACAAGATCTCGACTATCCTTCATAGAGTATCTCTCGGAGTAAGTTATGAATACATACTCCAATGGAGGAGCTACGAGAGGAATATTTGACCATCAATCTATTGAATACAAAGGAGCTATGAGGAGAGTATCTAACCATTGATCGATCGAGGATGAAGGAGCTTTGAGGAGAGATCCCGACCATCCATCGCAATAAAATTTTAGAGTGGGTTGAGGTGAGATACTCCGAGGGAGAGCTTTGAGAAGGGAATATGATCGTCGAATCTGATGGGATGGAGGATTTCTTAGGGGAATTTGTATCATTCATCGCTAGATTCTTTGCATAACGAAACAAATATTTTCACTCTGAGGGAGGATCTCCAAGACATGATCTTGACCATCGATATTTCAAGATAGGAGAATTCCCAAGAGGAGATATGATCCATTCTTCATAAGGGGTAAATCATAATATATCATGAGGATACACTTCAAGGAAGGTGCACTAAGTTGTAAATATAACCGTAGATCTATCAGGGATGGGGGAGATCTGAGGGGAGATTGTGTTTGTCTATTGTGATGAACTTTCAATATTGATTAGGAAATACATCCAAAGGGGAGAGCTCCGAGGAGACACATTGACCGTCTATCTATCAGAACCGGAGGAGCTCCAAGAATGGATCTTGGTCTTTCGTCATAAGGCACCTTTTGGGGTGGATTATGGAGATGTACCCTAATGGGGATGCTCCCATATAGAACCATGATGGTGAAGGACTGTGAAAGAAAGGTCTGATAGAGCATGGGTAGAGATATGACATAGCCAATTCCACATATGTGCCACCAAGTGTGACACATATATTATAGGGCCACATTAGTGCCACATTGGATAAATGTTGATGATAGGGTACCACATGGAAATGAAGTGACCCAAACTTTGAAAGGCCATAAATTTTGATCTAGAACTTGGATTTGACCGAAATCATAGTCGTTGAAAATAACTTGATGAGAAAAATACAATGGTGTCATTGAAAAGAAAGTTTGGATTCCTTTAAGCAGAATGAAATTTTACTACCCCATTCCCTTAAATGCTACCTATGGGGTTGGGTGTGTTACAAAGTGGTATCAAAGAAGGACACTACACTTGACCTTCTTGGGATCACTACAAGAGTAAAAATGAAATTTATTAGAAGTTTATAAGGGGGAGGGAACACTAACCTACCCTATTCATGAGGGCCTACTAATGCCCAGTCATGTGACTGAGTGCTTGGTTCTCTGAATGCATCACCACTTTCTTACCAAGTGGTATTTTTTTTTTGTAGTAGAAGTGAAAGGTCGGTAGGTGATAATAAAACCAACATCGAGAGTGCCACCATGGATTTATCAACCGCCATGTGTCCCATAGTGGAGCTTCCAAAACCACCACCGTGGAATAAGCCTCTTATTAACACGCGTGTAACTTGAGCTGACACTTGAAATCTAGACTGTTGATCTTTTAGCGTAAACCCCGACTACATTCATGGTATATATTGATGAGGACTGTTGATCTGACTGTGATCAACGATCACGATTAAAAACATAACCACCAGGTATGTGACCACAAAGACTACGACCAATGATGGATCTTGGTCGACTTATTTATCTAACGGTCCTTGAGTCTCGATTTTACTCGATATGTGGAATTCAATGGAATTTGTTGTGCAGACAATTAACACCTAAGATCTAGAAACTGATAATGTCTCTGTGGAAACATATGTGGGGATTTATTTTAAACCTTAATTACTGGAAAGAGGAACAAAATTATAATGTTTCTTCTACATGATTAAATATGTACTTTATGCTGCTATTATTTAATAAATTGTTGAAGTGAAATTTCAGTTTACAAATATTGTTTTTACCTATGTTGTTTATAAGTTAAGGACAAATAAACTAATAGAAAATTGTTGATCATCAGCACTTAACCAATCAATGACTTCCCATACAAGCTATAAGTGAAAGGATGATGACCCACCATGAATGGGGAGAGAGTTCCCATATCAAAGAAGAAGAATCTGATGAACGAAGAGTGGTAGAAACTCCTCCAACCAAAGACTGTGAGAAGTCTCATGGAAGAATTGCAAAGATTTAAGGCTAAGAATGAAAGGATAATGAAGGAGCAAGAAAAATAGACTGAAATACATCTAGTCTTGTTGCAAATCCTGTGAGACATACAAAGGAAGTTGCAACATGTGCCAATGATCAATATAACGGACAAGCACTAGCTCAAGAAAACCTAGATTCTTCTTGAGATACAGGGGCACAACCTGAAAGAAACAATGAAAGAAGAAAAAATCCCACGAAAGCTCATCATGGAGCCAAGAAATATGCCAAAACCAAAGACTCATCAGAGAATTCCTCTAGTGAAGGAGTAGAAAGCTCCAAGGAACTATCCAACAGTGAGACCAATTCCCATTTCAAGAAGAGAGGAAAGAAGAGGAAGCAGTCCAAGGGCAGTAACCCTGAAGAATTTAAGAAATCCAAGACACATACTTTTGATGGGGAAATTAAAAATGGGGAATAGGCAGAAGCTTGGATACTTAGCTTGAAGAAGTATTTCAGATTTCATAACCATATTTAATTTGAATGGAAATGCCTCTAAATGGTGGGGAAACCTTATAAATGTAAAAGGAATCTGAGAAAAGGAGTTGTATTGGAATAAATTTGAGAAATGCTTCAAGAATAAGTACTTGTTTGAGAGGTAATATGATGAAAAGATGAAGGAATTCTACGAACTCAAACTAGGACAAATCACTATAGTTGAATATATAAAAATTGTTTTGGAATTGATGAGGTATGTGCCCTACATAAAAGATGAAAAGGTGAAGATGAAACTATTTTTTAGTAGGCTTTCTCAATATTTCTAGAAAAGGATTGAATTTGATTAACCTAATACCTTAGAAGATGCCATTTGGAAGGCTAGATATTGTTATGAGAAACTCATCAACAAAGAAAAACACCCCAAGGAATGGAAGAATAAAAGTAATATGGGATTCAATAAGAAGGAGGTTAAACCTTCAAGGTTTAAGAATTATGGGAAGGGTTCTAGGATAAGATTAGCCACAAAAAATGTGACTCAACAAAACTTTCCATCTCAAAGTGGAAATAAAACTTTTGGATCATCCCCAGGAAGGACTAAAAGTATGAAGAAGGAACCATTGAAATGTTAGGATTGTGGAGAAGAGCATCTACAAAGGGATTTCCCTCATAGGAATCCATGTAGTAAGGGAATCTAAAACATACAAGAGGCTACCACAGTTGATGATGTGGCCAGGAGTATGCCAAAAACTCATGAAGCTTTTTGAAATAAGAAATAAGACCACCAAGCCTCAGTGGTGGAAATGGAAGGTATGGTCACCAACCGTATTATTTCTATTATGATTGACCCTAGTTATAATCTGAGTTATATTTCTCCTCAAGCCATTGGGAAGTGTAAATTACAACAAGCAAAACATGCTAAACCATGGCTGGTACAACTAGCCATTGTAACAAAAAGAAAGGCAATAAAGGTCATAACAACATGCCAAATCATTATGAATGGGTTTTCTACCGAAGCCACCTTAAACATCTTTCCTATAGGATGATATTACATGTTGATTGGCATAGATTAGTTGGCTTCCCATAAATTCAAGTTGGGCTATTATAATAAAACCTTACAATGTGAAGATGATAGAGGGAAGAAAATAAATCTACAGGGAATCCAAAATCCTATCTCAGTGAGATAGATATTATCCATCAAAATGAAGAATTATTGTAGGAAGGGATGCCCGTTGTATGCAATACAAGTATTGAAATCCATTGAGGACCAAAAACAAAGCCTAGAAGACCACCCTATACTAGAAGACTATAGAGATGTGTTTCCTGAAAAGGAACTAGGTTTACCTCCAAGGAGAGATATTGTTTTCTCAATAGATCTTGTACCTAGAGCAATGCCAATGTCTAGAGCACCCTATAGGATGAGTACCCCAGACCTAGTTGAGGTCAAATTGTAGTTGAAAGAAATGTTAGACAAGGGTTACATTTGACCTAGTGTGTCTCCTTGGGGAGCACCAATCTTGTTTGTAAAGAATAACGATGGAATACTCAAGGAATAAGGATGGCATCAAGGAAAAAATGCCATTCTTTGTTCCATAAACGTCCTAATATGTCATTATTTATTCAATATAAATGCCATTCCTTATTCCATAAATTCTCTATACACCATTATAATGATGAACCATGAAGTAAAGAGGGAAAAGTGATTTTTTTTCATGCGATGGTGATTATGGTTGTGGGGGCGATGGGGGTTGTTGTGGTGAGGGGGGTTGTTCAATGATTATTGTGGTGGATGCAGTGGTGTCCAGTTTAGGGTCATAAGTGATGTGAATCACTATCTACGCAACTCGGGTGGCGGATCTGGTATGAGGTAAAGACGACGATATTGATTGCGGATTCAATGACTTAACATGGGAAACCCCTATCCGAGGCTTTGTGGGTGTGACATCTCTTATGAAAGAAACATCAAGGATGTCATTAACATCCTTACCTGAGAGACATATTTCTCTGGAAGCTGTGAAAACACTAGAAGTGTTCTCTTCTTGCACTCCAGAGGTATCTCCTCCTCCTCCGTCTTAGCGTTTGATGGCATCTCGACCTTCTTCTTCTTTGTTGCTGGTGTTGTTGGACTAGAACTCGACCCGACTGCTTCTTCTTGTCCTCTTTTATTTATGAGCTCTAGGGGTAAAAGATGGTGCATCCCTGACTTGCGTGGGTTGTGCTTCACTCCTAGCCATGACATGACCTCCTTGTCAAAGGCCTCTTCCTCTAGGTAGAATGACAACATCCGTGAGTGAAAGTCTTCTGCCTTGACATGCCTTGGCTAGACAAAGGTATGGTGACGGTTCATGCTGAATGAAGTATTACGCGTGTTCAAATTGGGCAATTCCTGCGATATGCGCAAGCTCTGAGTTGTGTCTATTAGCCCATTATACCACTTTTGGAATGCGACATTGTTGAATTCTGTAATTTTTTGAGTCCGTCCTTGAATGCCAAGGTTCAAACATCTTTTCCAGGTGACCCTTGTCCGCCGATGATAATGTTCTACCTGGGGGTGATGCCCACTTCCACATGGAAAATACAACCAGCAAGTACCCGTATGTAAATATTCCTCCCTTCTCCTACACCTCCTTGCAGGATACTAGAAGTTCTTCTACAAGGTAACTACACCAATTGAACACAACTCCATTGGTGCACAAATGTGCCACTGATAGGGCATATAATGTGCATTCACCTTTGTAATATGAACGCATGACCTTGCTGGAAATTACGTAGCAAGAGGTCCTACCTATATCTGGTAGAATGGGATCAATCTTGGCAGTGCGCCCCCCAACTTTGTGTATGGAACTTCTCATACAGGTTGGGCTCGCCCTTTTTTTTCCCATTCTTACTCAATCCTTGAAACCCTTTCGATACATCCTCACCTTCGAGCGATAATCTAGTAAGTTGATGGATATACTCCGCATGAATTGTGTACTTTCTATATATCCATAGGCTCCTGTCATGTACTCGAATGATGAGGAATTGGTACATCTCACAACCTCACCCAAAGTGTCAAACACTGGTAAATCTCTGAGATTCATGATGCTAGAGTTTAAAAAATTAATGAATTCTAGTTTTGGGATGAACTCCATCCCTCCCATTGTATCTGGAGCCAAGTCCCAGAATGCACTAAAGTTCATTAGTGGGAACAAGACTTGGTTTGTTAGGTATATGTCGAGGATCTTCACTTGCTCAACCTTTTCCTTGAGATCGCCCACGATCTCGACCCAAGGATCACATGGTGCATCCGACAGTGCATCTTTGGAAACTGAACTACTGCTTCATGTAGCTCTCGACATAGTGACTCTGGATTGCCAAAATACTTCGATAGGATAATTGGGATTCGAGATCGTGACTGAGGGTCGAGGGATTGCACAACCATTACTAAAATTTGGAAATCACAAGGCATAAAGTTCTCTCTGGGAAACAATAAATATTACACTGAGTTCACACAACCTTATACTCAGGCTTAGATATAAAGTTCTGTAATAACTACTAAGGCCACTCATCATTAATCCTATCGACGGAATTGGAAGATCAATTGTCCGACAAGACTGTTAACGGGGTAAATCTATGGGGTGATTCTAGAATTTACTGAACAAGTTGGTCAGAGACGTGGCCGACTTCAGACCTTACCATTTGAACGGATGAGAATCCTGGCACAAATACCAATGGAATCTTCACATATCACAGATTTATGGTCTAACAGAGTTCAGATAGGTTACTATAGAGGTCATCAAGGCTATGAATGGACCAGGTTCATGTGGAACATGGACTAGGATTGCGTTCATATTTTCCATCCTCCGACCACAATGGGGTCCCCGTCACATTTTGTTAGCACTGAGAGTAACAACCTAGTGTATGTGATCAAAGACCTACAAAACTTCTTCAACAAAAGGATGACATCTTCATTTGACTTTACTTTAGTCTCATGGGACTAGTTTTTGTATTTATCAAAAACCCTAACTTTCAACAAGCATAACTCCATACCTGTAATGAATAAAGGTTTGAAACTTGTACCCAATATTCTTCAATATATTCTCTGAAATTAATCCAAGTTTCACTCCTTGAATCATCCATTAAAGTGAGTTATAGCAAAAATGAAATACTGTTAAGCCCTAATATTGGCTCATTACCCCTTAATTGGGGCATATTATATTAGTAATGTTATTTTATTTATGTCAGCTTTAGGCAATTAGTTGTAATTATACCTCCTAGTCTCCT